>SRPY01000826.1:0-14514 GCA_018360145.1 Claviceps africana | reverse complement strand
GGTCTTTCTTTCTTTCTTTCTTTCTTTCTTTTTTTTTTTTTTTTTTTGCTGCCCCTCCCCTCCCCCTCCCCCTCGCGCCGCCCGCATCGGAGATCTGGGTAGAGGGGCTGGCCCGTTTCGTTTTTCGCCCAAGGCACCGCGGCTGCCCGTCCCGCGTGGCCTTTCCCTTCCGCGCTTCCCCCCCCCCCCCCCCCCCCCCCCTCTCCCCCCGCCGCTGTTCCTCTCCGTGGGTCATGGCATATGGGTAAGTGAATTGTGCATGGACGTGCCATCTCGTGCTCGAGAAGCAGACGAGATAGGGGTTTATGCCGCCCACTGGCCGCGGCTGCTCGTCGTTCCGAATGCCCCTCCCCCCCCCCCCCCCTTTTTTTTTTTCCGCAAAGGAAAAAAAAATAAAAAATAAAAATAAAAACCGGCCCGTGTCTGCGCATTCGGATGGGACTTGCCACTGAGAGGCGGGGAAACGTGGGAGGGGGAGGGCGAGCGGGGTGGGAAACCCGACATTTCGGATCCCAAAGATGGCAACTTTTTTTTCTCTCTCTCTGGCCGTTTTCTTGCGCTGCTCTCGTCTTGTCTGTGCTCTTGGTTTTTCTCTTTGCAGGGGACTTTGTCAGCGACCAAATGGCTCTCGTCGGGCTGGATGGGAGCCCTCGTGAGCATGAGGCTACAGATAAGAAGGAGAGTTAGTTGGTCGACTAGCGCGCTTGGGAGTTGCTCCCCTCCGTTTCCTCTCTCGCAGAGCTGGCCCTCGGAGATGATTGGTCAGTCGACGGTGGATGGGTTGTCTTGCCTGCTGACCGCTGACTGGTCGGGGCTGTGGCTGACACGCTGGGCCGGCAGGCGTTTTGTCGGGTTGCGGCTTGACGAGTCGACGCGTGCCTGGCATCTCGATGGGCGGGGGGGGGCGGCCCACCTGCGTACTCCCAAGGTGTCTTGGTCCGTCTCACTGTTCCTGTGCCGGCGAGGGAGCAACGGCGCCTCCATTCCATGCCCATCCGGTGCCCATCTGATCTAGTCGTGCCTGCCTCGTGACCGACTACCTAGCCAAGCGTAACCGTGGAATAGCACGACCAGACTGCGTTTGCCTACCTACTAGGTAACCAATTACCCACTTACTTATCCTGGCAAGGTACCTGCTTACCTTGAATACTTTAGGTACTTACCTACGTACCTACCTAAGTACTTTGCCTCGTGCTTGACGACACACATCGGTTTTGCGCCGTCACCAACTCCCCCCCCCCCCAGGATGACCTCTTCTTTCTGCCTTCCTTGGCCGTTTTCTCGGCTTCACTCACGCCTTGCCGTCGTCGTCCACCGTCTAAACCATCTGCCGCGTTCCGGCCTGATTCCAAGGCAGCCCGACGTCCCGATCCCCGAGACTCGCACAGCGCAGCACAGCACAGTTTGCCACGACGGCCCAACAAGACCCTCGATCCATGGCGGCTTCAAAACCACCCTCGACAGGAGCGTATAGACCAGGTCGGCGACAGACGCCTGACGAGAACGGTGTCAAGGCAGAAGCCGAGGGGGCATGCGCATTCCCGCTGGGTCGAAGCCAAATCTGACGTCGGGCGTGCTAGGCTGTCGTCGGTCGTCGGTCGTCGGTCGTAAATCGTCAAGTCGTCAAGTCGCCAAGTCGTCCTCTTCTTCTTCCTCGTCCCCCTGAAGCAGCCACGTCGAGCCCAGCGGCGTGTGACCCTTTGCTGCTTGTGCGCCGGACTTTTTGGATCCAAGCGTCCAAAGGTGTGTACCGTGATGGACCAATGATCACCACCATGACCCAACAGCCAGCAACATCGTGGCCATGACCCGGTCCCCAATGGCTTTGCATCCCGCGCAGTGCTGGAGAAAGTCAACAGCCGTCCAACCCCCTTCACGGTCCAACTTCTTCCACTCTGCTCGTGTTGCTCTGGCCTAATGCTCTCTTGTGCGCCGCTGTGCGGCGTGCTCCGAACAAATCAGGGCGGTCGAGAGCGGAGACTGTTGTCATGCCGAGCGGCGGCAAAGCAGGTGCTCTCTCTCTGTCTCTCTCTCTCCGTTTTCTTGTCTTCTTATTCCTTTCGTTGTCCTCTCTTGCAGACGTGCGCACTCTGTCGGCGACGCGTGGGTCCCAAAAACCAGTTGTTTCCGGAGCTATAGTTTCCGGGGTTTTGGTAGGTTGTACATTAGTTGCATGTATTCTGTACCATGCCCATGCCCATGTCCATGTCCATGAGCCTAGTCCGGTAGCGCAGTGAGTAGGTGCAAGAAATGGGTTGCTGTCAGACATGGCGTGTGTTCTTGTGCTGTAAGCAAGCACATGCGGCTTGCGAGTATGTACAATTGTTTGCAGGGACCAGACCCGTGACCGCGGCTGACGCGTGGCTGATAACCCGTGGCTGGAGCGCAAGGGAGCCAGCTCGAGCCCGACAAGCGCCGAGGTTTGTTCGCGACCAGATTTGACGGACCTGTCCTGTCCTGTCCTGTCTGCCGGACCTGAACCACCCCCTACCCGCCAGCGCCAGCGCCAGCAGCAGCAGCAGCAGCAGCAGCAGCAGCAGCAGCAGCAGCAGCAGCAGCAGCAGCAGCAGCAGCAGCAGCAGCAGCAGCAGCAGCAGCAGCAGCACCCAGCTGGCACCAGACAGGCAGTACATGGATACTGAACACAACACGCAGTAGCCAGACACACGAACACATGCACACATGCACACATGCACAGCAGCTGACGAGCTGACGAGCACGAGCACGAGCACGAGCACGAGCACGACCACGACCACGACCACGCCCACGCCCACGCCCACGCCCACGCCCACGCCCACGCCCACTTCTACGCCCAATCCACGCCCACTCCGCGTCCACGCCTACAGCAGACAGTCCATTTCCTATTTCTATCTCTCCCTAACTAGACCGCGCGAGAGCTTTTCCCACGCTGACTCCTGTCGTCTACCTGTCTTTTCGCCTCGCCTCGCCTTGCCTTGTCTTTACCCTCACCCTCGCTTTGCATTCCGCAGCCTGCCTCCCTATTGTGCTAACAAACTCGGCCGTCCACTGCACCTGCGTGCCCCGACAGCTAGTCGCATCCAAGCATTCCTTGGAGCGACTTGACTCCAACCCTCTTCCCCCCCTAGAGGCACCTGCCCCGCTCTTGCCTCCTGGGACCGGCTAAGAATCTCGTCGTACGTTTGTCCATGCTTCTATGCTTCCACGCTTCTACCCTTCCACGCTTCCACGCTTCCATGCTGGTAACCGCGACGAGGACAGTCGACATCAGACCAAGCACGCCGCGCGACACTGGGCCCCAAACTGCATGTGACATCCTGCCTGCAAACCCTCTTCTAACCTTTTTCCGCTGTACGCCTGTACGCCCAAGGCCACCTCCGACTCTGCTCCATCTCCGCATCCCCGTCGTCGATCGGGTCTCGGCACCGTCGCAGTCGCAGTCGCAGTCGACAGATTTCCCCGTCAAAGCCCGAGCCATGGCTGAATTCGTACGTGCCCAGATTTTTGGCACAACGTTTGAGATCACATCGAGGTAAGACGCGAGACCAGCGGACAGCAGACGGCAGACAGCAGACAGTTGGCAAGCTTATGGGCGCCGTAAACTCTGGCAGCTCGCCCGCCCTTGCTGACCACCCTCGTTTTGCCTTTAGATATTCGGATCTCCAACCAGTTGGCATGGGAGCTTTTGGTCTTGTCTGGTAAGTTGGCCATCGCCCACGGTGGAAATTGCGCAACCCCGCGCCCTTTTATCTATATTTCATTTTTTTCTTTCATTCTTCCCCTTCTTCGTCCTCTCTCAGCTCCACTGACTCTCTCTGCTACATCTCTCAACAGCTCAGCCCGCGACCAGCTCACAAACCAGAATGTAGCCGTCAAGAAGATCATGAAGCCATTTAGCACACCTGTCCTCGCCAAGCGAACATATAGAGAACTCAAGCTCCTGAAACATCTCAAGCACGAAAACGTACGTATCCGCCACCGCTCGCGCCGGCCCGATCTGTCCTTTTTTTTTAAAAAAAATAAATAAATAAATAAAACAAAAACAAAAACAAAAACAAAAACGCAAGAGGACAGAACCGAAAAGAACAGAAAAAAAAGGACGGGAAACAAAATCCAACACCAAAAAAATGCTTATACGTGCATCTCTAAAACAGGTCATCTCCCTCAGCGACATCTTCATCTCCCCCCTCGAAGACATGTACGTCAACAATCGATGAAACGAGCAATGCGGCATGACAGATGGATTAACGAATATTCTCCACCCTCCCACAGTTACTTCGTCACAGAACTTCTGGGCACTGATCTGCACAGACTACTGACCTCGAGGCCGCTGGAGACGCAGTTCATTCAATACTTTCTCTACCAAATCATGGTACGGGCGTGGCATCGTGGAACCGCATTCACTCGGTCAAATTTCAGGGAGACACAGCAACTGACAATATGGCGCAGCGAGGTCTGAAATACGTGCACTCTGCTGGCGTCGTGCATCGCGACTTGAAGCCGAGCAACATTCTCGTCAACGAAAACTGCGACTTGAAGATTTGCGACTTTGGCCTGGCAAGGATCCAAGATCCCCAAATGACGGGCTACGTCTCCACCAGGTACTATCGTGCACCCGAAATCATGCTCACATGGCAAAAATATGATGTCGAGGTAGATATCTGGAGCGCCGGCTGCATCTTTGCTGAAATGCTTGAGGGCAAGCCTCTGTTCCCGGGCAAGGACCATGTCAACCAGTTTTCCATCATCACCGAGCTGCTAGGTACTCCTCCGGATGATGTCATCAACACGATTGCTAGTGAGAACGTAAGTCGTCCACCAGAGCCATCGGCGCCAATCTACTAACGGAACCTCTTGATTAGACACTTCGATTCGTCAAGTCGCTACCCAAGCGCGAGAGACAACCTCTGATAAACAAATTCAAGCATGCGGACAAATCTGGTAACCCCTCCCCCCCCCCCCCCCCCCCCCCCCCCCCCCCCGGCCCAAGGAAAAAAAAAGGTTGTTCAGTTGTCAGTTGGCCTTCCTAACGTCAAACGCAGCGATTGATCTGCTCGAAAGCATGCTCGTGTTTGACCCCAAGAAGCGCATCACGGCCGCAAGCGCTCTAGCACACGAGTATCTCGGCCCCTACCACGACCCCAGCGACGAGCCCATCTCCGAGGAGAAGTTTGATTGGAGTTTCAATGATGCCGACTTGCCCGTGGATACATGGAAAATCATGATGTAGGTTGATGACTCACCTCCCAACGGGCCATGTAGAGCAGTGTGCTGATTTTTTTTTGATGTTTTTTTTTCTCTTTGCTTTCTGTTTTCGTGGCTCAGGTATTCCGAGATTCTCGACTACCACAATGTGGAAGCAGCCATGGCCGGCATGGAGGGTCAAGAGTTCAATGGCCAATAGACGCAGCGCCAGGAAGGAGCGTGTGTAGGTTAGGGTAGCATTGAGACGTAAACGACTTGGATAATCTCAATTGGGCAAAAGACAGCGACAGCATATAAACCATGATTCGGTCTAGTAAACATCCCTGCAGCACAAAAGAAAACACGTGGACTTTTTCTGGGGCCTCGTGAGTGGTGACGACCTGGTGACTGTATGGCCGCGACGAGTAGTAGAAGAGGTGATGCATAAGACGGTACATTTGTGTTGTCTTTTTTCATCGTTTTTAGTTTTAGTTTTTTTCATTATATATATGTATATTCTAATTCTAATTTTAATATTTTTTTGTTTGTGCTTACTTTTATTTGTATTTACTTTTTTTTTCTAGTTTTTGTATTTTTAGTCTTACATTTAGTCTATATTTATCTATATTTACGCTCACATTCATTTATACTGTGGTTCTTCTATCTACTCTTACATCTCTGTTCCTGCTCTATTCATATCCCACCTCGTTCATCCATTCCCCTTGCCCTTTCTTCCACTCGTCCACACCCGTATACTCGGACAAAACACCACATCAACACCCCCGTCACATGGCCTCCAGAATCCCCCGCAGCTCGCTCACCTCGCCGCTATGACAGACCATGTCGTAAAACGCACCCCTTGCGCCGTACAGCGACTTTGGCGAACCATATCTTGGACGGGGTTAGCCGCGCTTCCTTTTTTTTTTTTTTTTTGTGTTTGGGTTTGGGTTTGGGTTTGGGTCGTGCGAAAGCACCACTTACTCCAGGACCCTCCCGGCACTCATGACGACGACGCCGTCGTAGTCGATAATGGTTCGCAGCCGGTGCGCAATGGTGATGAGGGTGCGGTCGTCGCCGGCGGCTCGGAGCTCGTCCCGGAGCACGCGCTGGATGCCCCGGTCCGTCTCGTAGTCCACGCTGGCCGTCGCCTCGTCCAGGAGCATGAGTTTGCTCCTGCGGACCAGCGCCCGGCAGAGGGAGAGCACCTGCCGCTGGCCGTGGGAAAAGTTCTCGCCGCGGGCGTGTACCTCGGTCGAGAGCGTCATGGGTTGAGCGTGGGCGTCGCGGTTGTCGTCGCGTGCGGTCGCGTTGCCGGAAAAGGACGCGATGCCTCGGCAGTGGTGGAGAGCGCCCTCGAGCTGTGCTCGGGGTATCTTGCCGGTCGGGTCCAGGTTGGACTCGACGGAACCGTTGAAGAGCACGGCTTCCTGGGGTATGATGGTCAGGCTCTCGCGGAGACGTTGGCGGGGTATCCTGGTGATGTCGACGCCGTCAAACAGAATCTCGCCGGAGACGATGTCGGTGAAGCGGAGAAGAGACAGGACAAGCTGGAAGAATGGGCGGGTTTTGCGTGTTAGTTCTGGGGGGGGGGGGAGAAGAGGAATCCAAAAGGGAAAGACAAAGACAAAGACAAAGAAAAAGAAAAAGGACATCACAAACTGTGCTCTTGCCAGACCCCGTGCGACCAACCACGGCGATTCGCTCTCCAGCCCTCATCTTGAGATTGACGTCCGTCAGGATGTTGGGACCATCGGGATCATATCGAACGGTGACGTTGCGGAACTCGATTTCGCCCGAACGAGGCCAGCTCTTTGGAATGACTTGCGATTCGTCGTCGAGGTACTCGCCCTCGCCCTCTTCAGGATACGGCTCATCGTGCTTCTCTTCAGGCTCTAATTTTACGTATTCCTTGACGCGGTGGAACTGTGCTCGTTGTTTTTGTCATGGTCCGTTAGCATAGGTACCTGCTGTTCCAGAGTTGGGTTTTTAATATATATATATATATATATATAAAGGCTTACACTTTGCATCTCGACCTCGACGTCATTCATGGAGCGCACCATCATCAACACAGTTTGGCTGAGATCGTTGGCATTGGTCAGAGAGAAGCCGACCAATCCAGCCCCGACCGTTCCAGCCTTGGAGATGGCAATGAGGCCGGCAAAGAGGGAAACGAGCGACGTGACAAAGTCGATCCGGACGGCGACCCAGCGGTTACAGTTGTAATTGGCCTCGGACGCGGCGGACCAGAGGCGGAGCTTGTCGGCGAGCTGGCACGTGAAGGCGTCGACGTTTCCCCTTCGCGCCCGAATGACGGCCAGTCCTGCCAGGGTGTCGGCGAACTGGGAGAAGACGGGGGACTGGGCCGAGGACGCGAGGCGCTTGATGACGACGGCGGTGCGAGTGTACATTTCTCCAACGGCCACGCCGACGAGGCAAGTGACGAGAGCGGGCATCATGAAGACGGGCATGATGGAGCTCACGGCGCCGAGGCGGAAGAACATGGACATGAAGATGTCGAGCGTTCGGAGAATCATGGTGCTGAGCATGCCGTCAATGGATGCCATGTCGCCGGAGAAGCGGTTCGTGATGCGGCCCATGGATGTGGTCTTGAACCAGGACAGCGGGACGCTCAGGACGGACCGGATGAAGTCGTTGTGCAGTCGTCTGGCCGCGCGCCAGCCACCCCATTCGAACATGATGACCATGACGCCGTAGGAAACGAGCTCGAGGGAAATCAAGACGGCAAAGATGCCCAGAAAGTACATGACATCGACGGCGGCATCCTCGCCGTAGGCCTCCACCCAGACGGACAGCCAGAAGTTGGTGCCAAAGTAGAAGGCGTTGGCCAGGAACAGGCCCGCTAGGCAGGAGATGGCGAACAGGGGATGGCCGAAATACCGCAGGTACTGGACCATGGTCCAGCGGCTCACCGCGCCCGAGGCCCTCATCTCCTGATCGACGAGGCTCTTGGGCGGGACCTCTTGTCGAGCGACCTTGTTCGGGTCGTTGAGAGCGTCGCTGCCGGACGGCAGTTGGGGTTCGGGAGGGGTTTGGACCTGCGCCGCGTTGCTGTTGCTTTCCGAGTCGTCGTCTCCCTCTCCGCCCATAACCTCGGCAGTCTTGACGGGTCGGCGGACGACGCCGATGTTGGGTTCCGCACTCCGGACTCGCCCCCTTTCCAGCAGGATAGAGAGGTCCGCCTGGGACGAGATCCAGGGCACCTGCGTGACCAGGACGACGGTTCGACCCTTGAGCAGGTCGCCACAGAAGCAGTGTTTCCACACGCCGGCAGAGGTTTTGGCGTCGAGGGCCGAGAAGACGTCGTCAAGGAGCAGCAGGGGGGCCTTGGAATACAGGGCCCTGGCCAGAGCCACCCTCGCCTTTTGCCCGCCGGATAACGAGGTGCCGTTCTCTCCCGCCCAGGTCTGGTCGCCCGCGGGCAGCTCGCGCAAGTCCTCTGGTAGACAGCAGGCCGCCAGGACTCCGTCATAACGTGCCCTCTCCATGTCGCTTCCGAAGAGGATGTTGTCCCGGATGGTCTGGTTCTGCAGCCAGGACGTCTGCGAAGCGTACGCAATGTCCGCAGGAGCCGTCACGCAGCCGCCCTCCAGATAGGTCTCGCCCAGGATGGCGAGCAAGAGGGTCGACTTTCCGCTGCCGCTCGGGCCGGCGACGACGTTGAGACCGCCGTGGACGAAGTCAAGAGTCACGTCCTCGAGCGCGAACGTGGCCTTGCTGCTGCGGCGAAAACACCCCTTTTCGATGCGCAGGCGGCCCTCGGGGTACTTGACCAGCGGCACGGTGCTGGCAAAGTACCGATCGAGCCGGCCCAAGGCGACCAGGGCGCCGGCAAAGACGCGTGCGGTCCCGCTGGCCATCATGACGTTCCGCCGGATATTCTTGACCAGGTAGACGGTCGTGAAGGCGGTGGCGGCGGTCAAGCGGCGCTGATCCACCATGACGTGCCACGCGAACATGACGAGCAGGGCGAGGTAGGGGAACACTTGGGTGATCTGGCTGATGAAGACCTCGAGGACGGAAATGTCCCACAGGTTCTTCTGCTCGAGGCCGCGGGCGTGGAGAATCCTGTCGGCGACGGGCTTCTCCCAGCCGAAATACTTGATGACCTTGATGGAAGCGAGGTATTCGGTGACGAGCGATATTCTCGCATCCTGAGCCTTTCGCACCCTTTTCTGCGCATGGTACATGAGTTTGCCGAGCATGACGGAGATGGGCGTCGCGAGGGCCAAGATGGACAGGCCCACGACGGAAGCCCATCCCAGCATTCGATACAAGCCCACGATGGAGACCAAGGTTCCGGCGGGAACGCCGACGAGGACCATGACCATGTCTCGGGATCGGAAGATGGCGTCGACGTCGGCGGCCATGAGATTGGCTAGTCGGCCGGCGGACGTGGATTTTGTGTTGGCGGCCTTGTTGTTGTTGTTGTTGTTCTTGTTGTCGTCGTCGTCGTCGTCGTCATCCTTGTCGTCAAACACTTTGGAAAAAGGGTCGTCCTCGAGCTCCATGGATTCCAGCGCCTTTTGGTAGAGCTCCTGCGTCATGGCCGACTTGATGCGGACGATCAATCGCGTCGAGGTAAAGATATATGCCTGGGACAGAACGGACCGGAGCAGGGGTCCGAAGAAGGTGAGCAGCAACCACAGCCAAGGCTTGTAGACGGCCGAGTCGGGGTCGTCGAGGAACGCCAGCAGTTGGAACATGCCAAAGGGGGCGACGTTCTCGACAACGTAGGAGAGACCGGTCCAGAGGGCCATGAGGGACAGCTCGGCACGCTGGAAACGCAAACTCGTCCGGAAGGTTGATTGGCATACCCGTCTGGCCTTCTGAATCTGGCCAAGGAGATGGAGAGGCTCGTCGTACCAAGCCAGCTTGGGGATGCCCGACATGTCCAGCGTTCCCCGCGCTCCCTTCCAGATGACGGGCGTCACCCACTGGTAGGTACAGTAATAGTCGAGCCAGCTACAGGTTTCCTCGGGAGCAGGCTCGTCCGGGACGTGAAACCCGGCCATCTCGTCGGTGAGCCGGGGCGGCACCCACTCGCGAGGAGTACACACGGCGACGACGAGACCCACGGCCATGGCCACGATGGCGCCAAATACAGCGGCATCGGATGCACAGACAAGGTCCGTCTGGATGCATGGAAGAAGCCGGGCCGTGCAGGAGAGGGCGAGCTCGGCAACGAGGAGGAAGTTGACCTGGTGCAGAGCCGCATGACGCCAGGGGATGTCTCCTACGAGGCGAGCTAGGCCGAGGAGAAAGACATGGACAAGAAGGACGAGGTCGAGGACATGGGCGTGCCCTTGGAAGTAGGCGGCGGCGAGAAACGACAATGCCGTGGCCCGGCTGATCTGGGACGGCAGCTCGTACTTCCAGCGGATGGCAGATGCCTTGGAGGCGGCTTTGGCGGAGGATGCTGGGGAGGGACGGGGTGAGGTGCGTCGTCGAACGAGGTGAAGGGTGACGAGCGTGGCCGAGAGGGCCATGACAAGGGCCTGTGGGAGGCCTGATCGGGCGGCGCTGGTTGCCTCGAGGACCCATGGGATCTGCAACACGGTCGATGCCATTCTGGGAGGTGGTCATGGGTCAGCGACGCAAAGAGCATGGCACGTGGGTGGAGGGTGTGTGTATTTTTATTTTTATTTTTATTTATTTTTTTGGGGGGGGGGGGGAGGGGGGGGGCGGCCCCGAGTCGTCGGGACCGGACCGGACCGGAACGGCGGAAACGGGGCTCGGCCGAGGACAGGACGCACCGGCCGGTCCCAAGTTGTGGCGGACGGACGGGCGTACCACCCGTCGTCGCACGGCTCCGCATCGGGGAAAACTCAGGGTCGCCGAACTGGCGGATCACGACGTTCATGGCCGCGGGGGGCGCGAAAGCTGTCGACATGTGCATTCTGCAGTGAGAGGTTGCCTTGGATGAGCGACTGTGTGAAGTGGTGGCTCCGTGCTTATATATGTACGTATACGTGATGGGTCTGTATCCTTGTTCCGCGCGCCTGTGACTCATGGCGGATGAGAGCGCTTCTCCCTTGGACCCTTGGAGTGCGCAAAGGCGCCAATCAGGTTGCGGAACCCACATCGAGAGAGTGTACTTGTCCTTGGTGCGTCTCGTTGTCTCGTTTACACCAAGAGAAGAGTAGAAACTTGGTGTCTTTGCTAGCGAAAAATCAAGTACTCCTCCTTTAGCCTCGTTACCTTGGGTAGGTACTTACTTTGGGTAAGTACTAATTACCTAGGTACTTAATTTAGCCCACGAGCCAACAAACGAAGCGCCAACCCCCCGGCCAGAGGAAGACCGGGCCAGGCGGCTGCCAGCTGCACCCGTTCGTCCGTCAAGCGCATTCTTTGGCCGGCAAGGACGGCATCCTTTCCTAGCTGCTACGGACCCAACTCACGAGGCGGGTGACGAAACAGAAACAAAACCACGGGCCCGACGTGACTCCCCATCTCCATTCCCATTCCGTGACTCACACCACTCAACCCGTCAAGGGCCCGCGACATGCGCAATACAAACCGCCGTCGCATAATCCCCGTCGTGACTGATGGAAATGAGGGCGCTCACGTCCTCCTCCATGCCCGCCTCGGCCCTGATCCTCGCCACGGGCGGACCACTGCCCAGCTGATGCTCGTTGCTCCCTGCCCTCCTCTCGACGACGACATCATGAAAGGTCAGCCTCCGGTGAGAATGGGCCTTGATGGCAGCTTCCTTGGCGGCGAACCTAGATGCGAAACAAAGCGCACTATTAGTTTTTTTTTTCCCTCCCTTCTTTTCTGCTATCCCCCTCTCCCCTCCTCCTCCTCCTCCTTCCAAAAAAAAAAAAAAAAAAAAAAAAAAAAAAAAAAAAGCCACGTAAATGTCATGTTAAAAAAATGGCAAGAGGGAAATCATACCGTCCCGCCACGAAAGCAGCCGTTTCCCACAACTCGGGGTCCTTGACGTCCCCGTCACGTGCACTGCTCGTCCTGCCAGCAACACCACCTCGGCCGCCGCTCAGCCGCGACTCGTACTGCTCGACTTCCTCGGGGGCCAGGATGCGGTTGATGAAGCGGCCGCGGCGGGGGCCGTTGAGGATGCCGTAGACGCGCGAGATCTGGCAGATGTCGGTGCCGACATTGAGGGGGAATGGAAACGGCCGCAACAAGCGTGGCCTCATCGGGGTTTCCGAAAGAGTGAAGGAGCGCCTGGCCGGGGAATCGGACGGCGTGAAGGCGGCGGCATTCGAGAGAGGATGGATGGATTGATGGATTTATGCAAGGATGCGCGTTGAGGGTGGGCTGGAGAGAGAACGTGGCTGACGTGGGGCGCGGCGCGTTTGCTCTGCGGCTTGTGCTTGCTTATCGATAGCTGCGTTTTGCCCACGCGTTGTCGGCGCGGGCGCGGGGAGCATTTGACTCACCAGACCGGGTGTCTGATGGACCCGGAAGAAACGCTCCTGCCACCCCGCAGCCCCGCAGCTCCGCAGCCCCACAGTCCGTCTTGTGCGTTGTATCGTGTCGTGCCGTGTCGTGCCGTGTCGTGTCGTCCCCATGTGCGACAAAGAAAACCTCACTTCACAAAATCCGTCAGGGACCGCTCCCGCAAAACAGCCAATCTGTGCAGCATCAACATCTTGTGCCGCATGCGACACACACAAAACAAGATTTTTACAATGCCGAGCGTAACGAATGTCCAGACGCCCCACTCACTCGAAAAAAACATGTCCTAGGATGCCCGCTTCATCTTCATTCCATCATGGCGCCCATGGGCAGTCATTACCTTTTCCCCATCCCAACCCTGTCCTAACCATCAAGGCGCGCCACCCACGCAGGGCGTGCATGCACGAATCCATTATTCTGTCCTCCAGATGGCCTTGTTCTTTTATTGCTTTCGTTTCTTTTTTTTTTTTTTTTCCTCAATTTTTTCTCGTTTTTTTCTTCTTTTTTTTTAGATGTTTTTTTTTGTTCTCGAATACATGTCCACGACTATTCAATGGCTCAAAATACCACGGGAGAGACCACACAACTTGACTAAAAGTTATGGGAAAGCGACTCGACTGCTCGTGGTCGACTAGTCGACCAGCAGAGGATCGCGCTCGGCATCTGCGGACGCTGCAGAGCGGCGCCACATGGCATCTCTGCCGGTCCATGCCGGCACGGCAATGATGACGGTGGCTAGGAACAGGACCGACATGATGACAAAGGCAAAGATCCACTGCAGAGCAATGATCTGGCGTTCGAACTGGGCGACGCCAATGGCGGCCGACAAGACGCTGAGGGCGAAGCCCATGGTGTAGTCCTACCCCAAGGGTCATGTTAGCAACACGGCTGCGGCTCATCGGGCCATGGGCAGTCCACGGTCCCGTCTTCGGGAAGGGGTTTCCCCCCTTTCGTACCTTGAAGACGACAATGAAGAATGCTCCGTAGGCCAGGATGGACCAGATAAAGATGTTGCCAAAGATGCGGGCCACCAGGCTGTGGGGGTGGTGAACCATGAGGGCGCCGTTCCAGTAAATGGCCACAAAGGTCCATGCCAAGGGGCCAGACGCCACGGGGGCGTGGATAAAACGCGGCGACGTGTTGTGGCGAAAGTACAAGGCGGACAGGTTGATGAAGTTGAGGACGAGCATCAACTCGGCCCAGATGAAGTGCGAGCGGACAAAGAGCATGACGAAGGCGAAGTGGAACAGGTTGTTGAGGATGAAGTGGCTGCCCACGTTGGCGGCCCAGTTGACGACCTCCTGCTTGCGAGAGAAGAGATGGGTCATGTAGCCGAACTGCAGGATGAAGAGGACGACCCTAACGGCGTATGGTCAGACAGAGGAGAGAATGAAGAAGGGGGGCGGAGGCAAAGCAGGACAGGACATACCAGTAGATGTCGCCGAGGACGGGACTCATGGTGAAGGCAGTGGGATATAAATCATTCTGCTCCCAGATCCGGCGGCGGGCGTTGACGCCGTCCTTGGGCTTGTGGAGAACGTAGTAGACGGACACCACAACGGAGAGCAGCCATGAGAGGAGCGTGAAGATCTTGTACGTGACAATGGAGCCGCCGCTGTGAGATTCACGGCGGCCAAACGGGTTCCCTGCCGCGAGGATTAATATTACCGGATCAACATTACCGGGACGAACAAAAAAAAAACCGTGCCGTGCCGCGGCGGACACGCAGGCTGGCGGTCAAGAACCAGACGGACACATACACTCGTTCAAGTTGGCCATATCGACGTCAGAGGTCAAGCCGCGCCGACACAATCTCAAGACAAGAAATAAGCGTCGAGAGAATTAAAATAAAAAATCCAATGAACAAGTAGAGAGCAAAGAGGATATAAAAAGGGGGGGGGGGGGGGG
>SRPY01000825.1:0-14538 GCA_018360145.1 Claviceps africana | reverse complement strand
AAAAAAAAAAAAAAAAAAAAAAAAAAAAAAAAAAAAAAAAAAAAAAAAAGCCATGGACCCGAAACAAACAAGCCTTGCCAGGGCCCACCGCAGAAACGTCGACCCCTCGAGCCACTTGCCCACCAACTCCTGCATGCATTCATGCATACACACACGCATACATGCAACAATGAAGATGGCATCCGCTCGCTACACGGCGCGCAGCGAATAAAGGGCCTTCCCGTCTCGGTCCAAGCAGAGGCTCCCGCGTGTCACCGACCAGCAGAGACGACTGCGCAGTCGGCAACGAGTACCCGATGGGCTGCGAGCCAAGCGCAAAGGGACCTCCATCCATCCATCCATGTCGCCCTTGAAATCTCCAAGTCTCCTTCTCCACGTCGCACCCCGTGACACCAAACACCAACACTCCAATCGATTCCACTCGCATCTTGCATCGTGCATCTTGCATCTTGCCATTGCCCGTGCCGATTCGCCCTCATGCCTTCGAGGCGCGCCGGCCAACCCGAGTCTCATCATCAGCCAGTTTGTCGTCTTCGCCGTGACACGGGCGCTTTTGTGCCACAATGGCTGCCGCTGCTTCTTGCAAAAGGCCCCATGTCTTGTTTTCTGCTTATAAACTCGCCATCCGCATTTCTCCTCTACTGTTCCCGCTATTTTACAGCCTCGTTCCCACTCCGAAGGGCCCCAGACGGGCGCACAAAGTCTACTCGTCTCGTCCTCGTCGCCCGTCCTTTCTCCTACATGGTCCCTCTGTTTGTTTGTATTCCATACTTCAAACGTCGCGTCAGATAAAACATGAAATCATGGGCCACACCTTTTGCTCCACCAAGACTGACATGGAAAAAAAAAGAAAAGAAAAAGAAAAAAAAAAGAAAAAAAAGAAAAAGAAAAAAAAAACACAACAATCTCCCCGAACCAATCGCGGCCACGGTATTCCCTCATCCCCCCCTACCGCCATTGTCTTGCCTCCGCCAAGAGCTGTGCGACAGGTCCGTGATACGTCATTGTCCTCGTTTCCGCGCCTCGATTCCCGCTTGGACGACGAGGCGTGTACGACGCCGCATCCAAAAGTCATGGCGACGCTGTTGTGCTGGGCTGCCATCGTGTCGACCGTGCCTCCGGCCTCCGACAAGTGCAATCGACCTCTTCATCTTTTCGAGTCTCGTGGTCCGAGCACCCATAGACCGAGACAGTCCAAGAACCGCCGCACGTCTCATCGCCGTTCCCGCCGCAAGACACATTGCAAAACCTCTCGGGTAATCGTACCGCATCGTCGCGCATCGACGAGCCGCACCAGCACTCGCTCCCGTTCTCGGTTCCGGCGAATGCGTAACCACCAGCCCGACAGTGACTTGTGCACATGGAACGCGACATCGATCCGCGCAAGTAGTCCCGAGGTTTCGACCCGGCAAGAATGCGCGTCAAATCATCTCCAAAGCATCCCAAGTATGTCCAGCCGGGAGCCTCCGTGCCTGCCTCACCATCTGGCCGAGCCACAGCCATCGACGTGACCAGTTCGACTTCGGGCTTCGCGGTCCTTGTCGACGGCGGATGGCCTGCCGACGCACCCGTGATACACGCAGCGCCCTGCGAGCTGGTTGGGGAGCAGAAGTAGCCCTTCGCCCAAGGATAGCACAGCCAATCAAGCCCGCAAGCGACGGCCTGTCGTGGCGTTTCTTGACCTGGGCAGAACTCACCATGCAAGCATTCCTCGCACTGGTGGCAAGTCTCAGCTGGGCTCGGTCCTTGGGCCGAGCCTGAAGACTGGCACGTCGGGCCGTCAGTAGACGTGGCTGAGGAGCTTGGAGCCGTACTCTCCGCCCCGTAACTGACTGGAAGACGTCGAGATGAAGTCACTGGCGCATCAAGAGGAGAGCCGTCGGTGCCAGAGTTTGGATCCCCGTAGTATAGGGGCGCCTTCATGTCAGAGGCCAAAAATGTCTTTGCTGACGCGCACGGAACGAGTATCTCCCATGCCAAGTCTCCCTGGTCCAATTTGAGTGCACACATGGTCTGGTTTAGTTTGGTGGACAAGACATAGACAATGCCGACGACTTCCGACAAGACTTCATCCAAGAGAGGCGCTCCGGCAAGAAAAGAGGCAGCCGTGATTTGATTCATCACATAGGAGCCCTTGTTGACCACGGTTTCGTATGTCTTTGTCAAATTTTGTGCCGCAGTATCCACAGGTTCCTCAGCTGTGATATCGGCCCGTCTCCCAAACGCCACCGCAACTGCAGGAAGGACCAGAGGGATCGTGGTTTCGATGGACGTTGAGATTTGGCCAGCCACTGCAGAAATGACTAAAGAAATCGCCGTTGCATCGACGGGAAGTGCCTTGAGCATGGCATCTGTGAGCCGCGCGGCAATACTGACACTGTGAACAGCGACGTGGGTGACCAGAATTGACATGTCGCCGAGCAAAGACAATGCCAGTTCCGTATCTTGCTGACTTGCACCATCGTCGTCTCTTTGCGGAGGAGGACCGTCAAGTCCTGGAGGGATATCGGAGAAACGCCCCTTCTGCGTCTCTGCCCGTTCGGTAGCAGGTGACGACCATCTGTCCGACTTGGAGTGAGGTCTGGTGCTTGTTGAACCAGAAGTAGCCAAGGCGGAGATTTGTTCTGTTTTTTCCGTCGACAAGGCATCCGTCACCATCAAGGTCCGGTCTGATCCAAAGTGGGAAGCGCCCGGACTATTCCGAGGTGGAAGAATTGGAGTGAGAGCTTGGACCAAAGCCGAAAGCAACTCATTCGCGCCTTCCTCCGTGGGCGAGTCTTGCATGTTTGCCTCATCGTGGGCCAACTCTTCCATGACGTTGTTCAATCTGGAAGCAGTTGGAGCCAATGCAGAAGCAGCCGAGTCGACAGAAGCTGCTACAGAAACGTAGCTGTTGGAGCTGGGCGTAGACCTAGAGGGGCTTTGCATGAAAGCAGACTTTTCATTCTGGTCGATACGCAACACCTTCCCCATGTTAGTCCGACTCACCCGCGAGTGTAGGTACATTAGTGAGTGTATGGTGTAGTTTAGATACCTGCAGGGAACCACTACCGAGTATTCCTCCGAGCTGGAACTGACGAGACTCCAATGTCGTCTCTTTCTCGGCGTGGGACTGCATGGCCAGCTGGATGGTAACGACAATAAAGACAAGAACAACGATCAGACTGGCTAATATCGAGACACAACTGTTTCGAAACATGCAGTACCGGCGGGTCCTACACGGCGAAGAGCTTGCTGTCCAAGTCGACATTGTTTGCCTCTGCCGCGAAAAGGATGTCGCAAGCTGGTCGATTTCTTGTTGTCCTGTACAATGATGTAAGAAAACATACACTCCAACTCGAGAACGATGGTTCCAAAACCAAAAAGGAAAAAAAGGAGGAGGAAGGGAACGGTCCAAAAAAAAGCAACACCAAAATTGTTAATCGCGCGTGAGCGAATGCGAAGGTTGCAAAATGGGTAGAAGAACATTCAAGTCAGAGATTCATCTGAGCCGGACAAGGAGTTTGGAATGGCTCAATACAAACGAGGTTGCCAGACGCGACTTCCCGGGTTGGGCTGGGATCTTGTAGCGGCCGTAGTCATAATTGTTTGCGCATGGCCTCCTTCCTGACGAGACATGACCGACGCTGGGCATATGGGAATTGTATTTTTTTTTATAAAAAAAAATTGATTGAAAAAAAAAAGAAGAAAAGAAAAAAAAAGAAAAGAAACCCGTACGAAAAATCTTCGCTACATTTCGTCCTGTCGTCAAGAGAACTTGAGTGCAATTCCCATTCTCTATAGATTTGTGTATTCATGCTTGCGCATTTTCTTCTTTGCCCCACCGCGACGTTTCATCACCTTCCTTCCATTCACGTTCGACATAACCAAGTTCCCTTTTCACGCGCTCGACAACGTCCTTGTCTCCCGTGTTCTTGCCAACGTTGTCACTATCGTCGTCTCAGTAGCTGCCCATGAAAGCTAACAAACAAAACCACTAACCTGATCTTTATGGCGGGCCGACCTGCCGCCGAGCTGAGCTTGATGACAATGTTCAGCGGGGTGGACTTGGCGCCCGTCTTCAAGTGGACAAAGTCGTTTGTCAAATACGTGCCGACACCAAACGTGGGCTGAAATCCAAGATCCTCGGACACTTTTTTGTATTCGAGACATCGCTCAATGTTCAACGAATCTGAGAAGACAATCACCTTCTTATCCTTGATGCCTTGTTGGTCGTAGTAGTTTCTCATCATCTTGGTATATTCGGCCGGGTCCCCGGAATCTTGTCGAACACCCGCAAACAGCTCAGCGTACGTCTTTGTTGTTCCGTCTTCCTTGCGGAAAGCATCCGCTGGCAGGCCTCCCTCGACAGTCTGGACGGGGAGGCTGAAGGCGTGGAGAAATTCACGGGTGCCAAACGTGTCGGTGAGGGCGATGGCCAAGTTGGAGCCGAAGCAGCCGACCCAATGACGAAGAGCCAGCTCAGTAGCCTTTTTGTAATCGTCAAAAATGGCGGCCGTGCCCATGAACCATTCGTGAGCCACTGTGCCCACGGGAGGAATGCCAAATCGCATGGCCAGATGGACATTCGAAGTTCCCGACAACTTTCCGGGGAATCCCTGGGCCTCAGCGGCTTTGGAGGCTCTGACTAATCCACGGAAGACCAACGCCTGCGTATGGTAGTCTCGTCGTCTTCGTGTGCCGAATTCTGATGTGGTACAGCCCGCCTCCAAGAGGCGCATGCCCTTGCCGAAGGCGAGATCCTCTTGCCCGTCGTACGTCCAGTCCGTGTCCATGAAGCGAAAATATGCCTCCGAGGTAAGTGCAAGAATCGGAATCTCGTACAGGATTGTGTCGGACCAGGTTCCCTGAATTTTGATGTCGATGTGACCGATATCCGAGTCGGATCCAGTATCGGCGCCATCGGCTGTAAACGTCACCGTGACTTGTTCTCTCGGACGAAGCTGAAAGTCCCTGAGGTGGTTCAAGTAGTCTTCTGTCAAGTACTTGCAATGTGTCTGCAGGAAGACGTATTCGTCGTTGGACAAAGAAATGTTTCCGAGCTCTAGGTATCACGCTTTTAGAGTACTGGCGACAGGCTCAAGAGAGGAGGGCCACTCACTTCGGATCTGTTCGTGCAACCATTTGAAGGCAGCCCTGGACAGTTTTTTCTCAGGTGTGCGATTGGTGAAGGCGTAGCTGACAGGGACGTCTCGGAAGAATTTGAACACAGCACAGTGCATCGTCAGCTTGTACAGATCTGTGTCCAGGAAGGATATGACGCCTTCGGGGAAGGGCGACGAGCAGTTGAAGTCCATTCTGGCAGTACAACCGATGGACCGGCTCGAAGGACTCGTGCGCCAACCGCGCGCAAAGGACAGTGTCCGCCGGTTGAACTTGTGTGCGGCGCGCGATTTATGCCTCGCCTCGTCTCCGGTATGACGGCGTGTGGTCCCAAGGTCGAAGGTTCTTGTCTCGCGGAGGCGCAGAGGACGTCGTGTTGTAGCTCGTGGGTGTCGAAGGGCAAAGATCAGGCCATTGACCACGGAGATGTTGGGCACAAGTCGGCGAGCAGTGTCTCGACCAACAGAAGATGAGGAAACGCCGGGTCTGCGTCGCGGACAGTCCAAGACATGGCGACGGGGTCACGACAAGCCCTTGACCTACCGGTCTGGGTCAACGACAAAATCATCGCAGTGGTGGGGTTGGAGGGGTTCAAACGCCGGCCGGCCCACCAGAGGCCGTCGGCGGCGCTGCGTAGTGGATGGCGGCGCTGGGCATTGGTGGGCATTGGCGGGCATTGGTGGGCATTGGTGGGCGTTGGCGGACAGCGGGGGGCAGCGGTGGGGCCATGATCGCTGCATGCCGCAAGCCAGGCCACGGCCGACACCGCAGTAGCGCCGGGCGGTGAGAGGCTGGCCGCCGACAGCCTACGGGGGCCGCTGCAGCTTGGCTCCTGGTCACGGCAGAAAAAAAAAAAAATCCTAGGCAAGGCAGGAACCAGACTTTTTTTTTTTTTCCTCTTCCCGCTGACCTCAACCAGGGCCAGCACGTCCTGAACGAAGCAGCACGCTCAGCCCAACAACCTCGCAGTCCTGCCCTGTCTCGGCCATGATCTAAAGCAGAATCAGATGCTCCACGCGGTTGCTCATCAAGCTTGGCAGAATTGACGACGCGGCGCGCTCCTTCACCTCACCACTGGTCAGCACAATGGACATCCATCGCTGCCGCTTCGTGCCATACCAACCCTCGGCCATCAATGCCGTTGCGTTCTCCCATCCCAAGCTCAGGCCAGCCAAGAATAGTGCTGTGGCTAGGCTGGCTATCGGTCGGGCAAACGGCGACATCGAAATATGGAATCCTTCCGGCGGAGCTTGGCTCCAGGAACTCGTCATCCGAGGTGGTAAGGACCGAAGCGTCGATGGCTTGGTTTGGGTGAATGAGCCTGACCAGGACCTTGGCGACGGCCGCACCGTCATTGGCAGGTCCCGGCTGTTCAGCATCGGGTACACATCTACCGTCACCGAATGGGACCTCGCAAAGGGCAAACCGAAGCGTCATGCCAGCGGCCAGCACGGCGATATCTGGTGCATCGCCGCCCAGCCTCAGGGCGACGTCTCGCAGTCGGCCGGCTCCGGCAGCGTTGCGGAAGCACAGAACTCAAACAAGCTCATTGCCGGCACAATCGATGGGGAGCTCCTCATGTACTCGCTCGAAGACGACGATTTAAGATTCCAGCGAGTCCTTGTCAAGTCTCCCACCAAGAAAGCTCAGATGGTGAGCATCACCTTTCAATCCCGCAAAGTAGTCATTGTGGGCTGTTCGGATAGTACCATAAGAGCCTACAGCGTCAACAACGGACACATGCTGCGGAAGATGACACTTGGCGCCGACCTCATTGGAGGTTCCAAGGACATCATTGTCTGGTCTGTCAAGTGCCTGCCAAACGGGAATATTGTGTCGGGTGATTCTACAGGGCAGATCTGCATCTGGGACGGCAAGACCTATACGCAGGCACAGAGGATTCAGGGCCACAAGTCCGATGTTCTCAGCCTGACAACAAGTGCTGATGGACTGGCCATTATGAGTGGAGGCATGGATCGCCGAACGATACTTTACAAGCAAAATGCCGGCTCCGGGCAGCGATGGGGCAAGGTCTGGGGCCGGCGCTATCACGATCACGACGTCAAGGCCATGGCCACATTTGAACAAGGACGTATCAGCGTCGTGGTTTCCGGAGGTGATGATGACTCCCCAGCGCAAGAGACAACAACTACAACAACACTCCTGCCGCACGACTTGCTAACCAGACACTCGCAGGACCTGATGCCAACTTGATGATTGTGCCTCTCAAGGAAATGGGCCGCGAAAACCACAGAATGATGAGCAACTTGCCGCAACAAGCTCCCGTCACGAGCGCCCCCAAAGCGAGGTTCATCGTAAGCTGGTGGGAGAGGGAGATTCACATCTGGGTACTGCGTAAATCGGCGGCTGATCTGCACGAGTCCGCCAACGAAGCGCTCGATTTGAATCAAAACCGGAAGTTGCTCAAGACCATTATAGTCAAGGGAGACTCGAATATCTCTTCGGCCACGATCAACCAAGAGGGAACGTTGCTCTTTGTGTCCACGGCAACCGACGTCAAGGCCTTTCAACTCCGCCACCGGGACCCCATCAAATCCTCGGACATAAAGCTCACGACCGCAACCTTGCCGGCCAAGCTTTCACAGCTCGGTGCCTCGCACCTCAAGCTCTCCCCCGATGGCCGCCGGCTATGCATCATTCAGGAAGGCTCTCGGGTCCTCATGGCCAGTCTTGAAATCCGCCACGCCGAGTCCGAAGTATCGTCTGCTCTGTCGGTCAAGTTCCAGAGACTCCCGCGGCTGCGGCGTCACATTCCGCGGCACGTGTTGAACGGTGGTCTGGGCACCTACGACAGGAGTATCACGCAAATTGCTTTCAGTGCCGACTCCAACATGCTGGCAGTCGCCGACCTTGCCGGCTACATCGACACATGGGTTCTGCATGGCCGCGAACAATTTGTGCAGAATGGTGGTGAAGGGGCCGGCATGGCTGATGACGCGTCCTCCGACAGCGCGTCGGATAGTGACTCGTCGTCGACGTCGAAAGAAGAAAACGGCCTAGGCGTCGATTCTGAAGAGCGCTGGGTGCGCAACCCGAATGCGAGGTTACTGCCGAAACTTCCAACATCGCCGGTTGTCCTGTCATTTTCAGACCACGTACCTACTCCAACTGAGTCGTCGGTCAAGGCCGGCGGTGCTGACGATTACATCCTTGCCGCCGTCACCGTATCGTGGAACATTCTGGCTTTTAATCCACGTCATGGTGCGCTCACACCGTGGTCACGCCGGCATCCACGCAACGCTCTGCCGGGCCCGGTGCAGGATCTGCTAGCCTCGCCAAAGGGTGTTTTGTGGCAGGGATCCCGCATGTGGTTGTATGGCGTGTCGTTTCTCCTGATGCTCGATATGGGACAAGACCTGCCCATGTCGTGTGAAGCCGAGGGCGCTGACACGCAGGTCGCGCACGGCATCAAACGCAAGAGAATGGGACTCGGTAGCGGTGCTGGAGGCAGGACGGGACAAGGAACCCTTATTCCGCATCAAATCAGAAAACACGGCGCCGACGACGAGTGGGAGGAGGTTGCCATGGTCGACACACAACAGACGGACGAGAGCGACAGTGACGACGACATGGCCGACAAGGTTGATGAGCCGTCCAAGCAGCGCCCTCTGACCAATGGAAACGACAGCGCCATGCCAAGTACGGAGACGGGCACGGAGGAGTCAAGGAAGTGGTGGATCACGTACAAATACCGTCCCATCCTTGGTATCGTTCCGTTGGCGAAGACATGCGAGGATCTGGAAGTTGCCGTGGTTGAGCGGCCAAGCTGGGATATGGCCATGGGAGAAAGGTATTTCGGCGGGGAGGAATGGGAGCGGTAGACGCGAGCGCGCGGGTGGATACATGCTATGAGACGATTGCGGAGGGAGACGGGGGAGCGCCCGCCTTGTACCGGGCCCCTCGTCTATTGGGAAAAGGTTGTTGCGTCACGTCTTTGTCTTTTACTGGGGTCTAATGTATTGGTTTACGAGATGGACAACTTGCTGTGCATGGCGACTATAGAAGAGAAAACACGGTGTTTATGGGTTGGCAAAGCAACCTCGTCGGAGGGCATTCTCGCGTGAACCAGACAGACACAGACAGACAGAGAGACAGACAGACAGACAGACCCCCCACGGCGCAGGCTACATTTGATGGCCAACCCGAAGCTTTTGCCTTTTTCTTTCTCTCTTTTTTTTTGTTTTTTTCTTTCTTCCTTTCTCTTCTTTTCCGGTTTATTTTCCTCTTCTCTTCTTGTTTCTGTTTCTGTGCTGGTGTTTCCTTGCACTTGCGGGTGTTCACGGTTACGGCTGCAGGTAAAGGATGGCGTACCCAAGGGCGTGGGCGGTGTAGGCAGCGCAGGCGGTGGTGATGGTCGGTTTTTCCAGGAAATTACAGCGTTATAGACGCGCAGTGACGGTGCTGGTGATGTTTCCCAGCGGTCACGGGGCGACGACGACGCGCGTCGCTGGCCGGGACCTGCTGACGTGTCCATGGCATGCCATGCCATGCCGTGGGTGCCTGGTACCTGCACATGTGTCCAATTGTACCTCTTTGAGGACTTGACTACCTAGGTACTTTACTTACTTACTTTAGGTACTTACGTAAGTAGGTACGTTGAGTGCTTGGTACTTGCTTGTGAAAGAGGCCCAAAGGGGCAACGAAGCCATTGCTGCAAGCACTGTAGCTGCCTGGTGACGGGGCCGGCCACGTCGCTGGAGGGAGCACGGAAAGCCAAAGGCTTTGCTGCCGTCTGGTCTGGTCTGGTCCGCCAGCAATGAGCATGCGACGCGCCACAGGGCTCCACCGCGGTTCTATTTGCGGGCTGCGTGCGAGACACGGCCGAGAACAATGACGATTGTGTGGGAAGAGGGGCTGGGCGAGAAATGAACCGGGGCGCAGCCAAGCAAATCGAGGTGTTGTGTTCCCGCTCATTACACAAGATCTCCTCCACCACATGCGCCTTGAGGATGCAGAGGTCCGTCTCGTCTCGTCTCGTCGTGCGTTGCCAACCATTTCCCGTTTGTCGTCGGATCCCGTGTCCCATGGGGCGGCAGGTCGACGCCGGGCTCGGGGCGGGTTTGTCGCAAGGAGCCGCAGCGGCGTTCCGAGCATGTCGATGGCAGTCGGCGCTTGTGTCGTCTTTGTGTCGTCTTGCGTGGCTTGTCCACGACGGGCACCATCACATCACATCACAGAGCGCATCAGGGGCAGCCCGGGGGTGGGCGCTGGTCCGGACGGAACGTGGAACGATGCGTGGCCGTGGAGCCGTCAACTGGTCTGCGTCTGTCTCTCCAGGGCCTCGTCATCGCCCCCCGTCATCCCTGTAGGGTGGGTGGGGAAAGCGCAGGCCGCGCACAGGCAGCAGGTAGCGGTACGGACGCCTCGCCCAATCCGCGCCAATGCCCGTGGCCGCCGGCAGGTACCGATACCTCAGCCCGGGGTCGGTGGGCTGCCCACTCCCTGGCCCCGTCCCCACCGGCCGCACCGCCGAGGCCCCGTGGTTGGCCAGGAGGAACAGGCTGACGCGTAAACCGTCGTCGTCAAAGGCCTCGACGAGGAGAACGAGGGCGCGGGGACGACGACGCAAAACCCGGCCCCAGTTCCACGCCGCGTCCCCAGCCATGACAGCCGTGACAGCCATCAAGCATCGAGAAGCATCGAGCCCTCCTCCTCCTGTCTGGTGGGAAGCTTGAAGCCGTTTTTTTTTTTTTTTTTTTTTTTTTTTTTTTTGGTTCCGCTCCTTCCCATCCCACCTTCGCACCCCTGCTCCCGGCTGGTGTCGACCGTCTTGGTGTCGCCGGTTGATCTTTTTTTTTTTTTTGTTGTTTTTTTCCTGCGTGGTTGCTCATTCTCCCTCGGTGGACGTCCATCCTCGCCCGGGGGTTGCCTTCTCCCTTTCCCGCGTCGCCGTCGGGCAGACCCCGACTACATCACTCCGCCTGGTCCACCTGGTCCGCCTTGTCGCCCTCTTTTCTACTCCTCTGTTTTGCATCGACGGGGCCGCTTGCCTTTTAACTCTGGACAAAGACGGAAGCCGAACAAAAGCAGACGCAGACGCAGACGCAGACGCAGAGCAAGACGCAGACGCCACTGGCAGACTGCGCCGTTGGCCGTGGCGGCGACTTGGCAGAGCCCAAGCACGAAATCCTTCTCAGCTGACGCCCGCGACCACGACACGACACGACGTCTTTTCCTGGTGGGCCGCCAGCCGTCTCCTTTGGGAACCATAGTTCACCATCCGGCCCTTCCACTTCGCCTCGACACGCAACAACCTCTTCCCTTGACGGCCAAAATACGTCTCAACGTCGCTCATCTCATCCTGCTTCCTATCCCACGCAGTCCTCGCTCGACCCGGCACCGGCCTCGCCTGCTGCGGCTGCCCCCTCCCCCTCAGCTCCTTACACGACGGCTCGACGAACTCGACCGAGCGACGATAATCCTGTCTTTCGAAGCCTCTCCATTCTTCATCATGGAGGGTCGAGGCACGCCCTTCCACTCCCGCGGTCCGACCGCCGAGACTCAGTACGGCGAGGAATGGGCACACGACCTTCGCCTTAGGTTCGAGAGCCTCCTGAGGGATAAGCGCATGAACGACCTGCGTTCCAACGCGCGAAGCCATTCCTCCGGCCATGCCGCTCGAGCTCCCGTCACGAGCAGTAGGCCCACGACTGCCCATGGCAGACAAACCACTCCGGCGACACCCCCGTCGTATTCCTGCCTCCGTCACCTTCCCAAGATTCCCACGGCACCGGCCGCTGGCGACCGCGACTCGCAAAAGTTTCGGAACCTATTAATCAGCTTGTCCTTGACGCCCACAAAATACGAAAACCCGGGTCTGCTGGACGAGGCTCTGCAAGCCATTCCCCTGGACCGTATCTACGGCGAGGCCGAAGAAGAGAGCCAGGTACTGCAAGCCGAAGCCGAGAGTATGGGCGATGGACGTCGCGCCGAGTGGGGGTATCAAGACTGTGTGATCCGAGCGCTTCTTCGGTATGTCATTGTGTTTCTGCGGAATTCGCTTCGCCCTTCCCATTTCTCCCAAAGCGGCCGGCCAGTCAAGACAAAGAACTAACCCTCATGGTCCCCTTGCAATAGATGGTTCAAGCGGTCATTCTTCACGTGGGTCAACAACCCGCCCTGCTCCGTCTGCCTATCGCCGACCATTGCGCAAGGCCTGACGCCGCCTACGCCCGAGGAGAACGCTTGCGGTGCTCCGCGCGTGGAGCTGTATCGATGCTCCGCCCAAGGCTGTGGTGCTTACGAGCGGTTTCCCCGGTACAGTGACGTGTGGCGGCTGCTGCAAACACGAAGGGGTCGGGTCGGCGAATGGGCAAACTGCTTCAGCATGTTGTGCCGTGCCCTCGGGGGCCGAGTGAGGTGGGTATGGAATATCGAGGACTATGTCTGGACAGAGGTCTACTCTGAACACCAGCGGCGATGGGTCCACGTCGACGCCTGCGAGGAAGCGTGGGATAGTCCTCGCCTGTACAGCGAAGGTTGGAACAAGAAGATGTCATACTGCGTGGCATTCTCCATCGACGGCGCCACCGACGTCACGCGACGATATGTACGGACCAACAGGGCCGCCGCCGAACGCAACCAATGCCCCGAGGAAGTCATGCTTTACATCATGCAAGAGATCAAGAACATGCGACGGGGCAACATGAGCAAGGACGAGCGGTTTCGTCTGGAAAAGGAAGACAGGCGCGAGGATGAAGAACTGCGAGGCTACGTCGTTGCGTCCATCGCGCAGGCCGTCACCGACCTCGTGCCGGGCCATGCCAACAACTCGTCCGCCGGCAGCGATCGTATGGCGCCCGGCCAAGGCCAAGACGTCAAGGTCGTCGCCGACCAGCTCTCGCAACAGACGGGCTCGGGAGCATGGCCCATAGCCCGGCAACAGGATCAAAACCAACAAGGCCCACAACGAGATCATCATCGCCAGCGATAAATAAAAATACGTACGAAATGTTGGAAGCAAGGACACATGGCGCTGCACGAGACACGACCGCTTCAACTGCCTGCGTATGGCACGAAACTCGGGGACATGGGTTTTACGACGATTTTCTCGTCGTGCCCAAACGGTCGAGGCCAAAGGCAAACGTGGCCATGTCTTGACGAACAATCACCACGACGACCTGGACACCACCATGTCCGCAAGAAGAAGGGTCGGTCCGAGCCGACATTCATCAAGGCCTGAACATGATTGTTGACGAGTTTGGACAACTCATCGTGGTCTTTCATCCTTGCTGTATATATATGTATATATACATATATATACATATCGGACCACTTGTCCAAGTTATATATTTACTGCAGTGGTTGCGATCGGGCATATACACAGACATCGCCTGCTACCTCGCACCATTCCAAGGAGCCGGGTGTGTCTTTTTTTAACATATATATATCATGTTTAATTTTCATTTGTCGTCCCATGCCTTGCCCTTTGGCTTGACTGGATGAAAAGGTCTTTGGGTGCCGATTTGGCGGCTTGTAATTTAGAACAGATGCTTGAGTTGTTGCTCAGGGTGTTTTTTTTTGTTGTTTTTTTTGTTTTTTGCCCGTTTTGCTTTTCTCTTCTCTCGCTCTCTATTTTGTGTTACATTTCTTTTGTGCTTGGGCATATGAGTGATGTAAGGCGTCCTTTTGTTTTTGTTTTTTTCTGGTCAACTTGCGAAAATGGTCATGACCGTCCATCACCTCGCAAAGGCGTCGGGTGGCTTCCTACGTTTTCACGTCGGGTTTGGGGTCAGGTAAAAGACGATACGCGGCGGCCTGTTTCAAAGAGACGGGAGATGGGAACGGCCGTCCATGGATGGATTTATGAAGATGGACGCCGGGTGCAGCCTCTGTATTTCTTTTCGTTTGTCTTTTATTCTTTTCTCTTCTCTTTTCTTTCCTTGTTTTTTTTTTTTTTTGTATCTTTTTACCTTTTTTTTTTTCTCTCGTCTTCTTTTTCATCTTAATATTCATTTCTGTGCATAGCATTAGACGGCGAATGCAAAACGTGTGCTCGCTCTACCGTGGTTTGACAAAATGGATGTTGAGTGGTCAGGAATATGGCTCGGTCGTTGTCCACGTGGAATGACGTGGGATGACGCTTGGGCACTGTGCACTGTGCATTGTGCACTGTGCACTGTGCACTGTGCTTTCTTCTCCTGCGCTATGAAACGAGAGGTCACCCCGACGCAGCACCAGCACAAACGCCTCGCCGGACCAACTTGCATATCTGGCTCGTGGACGACATCAAGACTTGCTGCTCGTCGGCAATCAACTATGAGCCCCAGAAAACGCAGACATGACCCAAGCCACGGCCCGCCAGACCCCGCGCCGGCGCCCCCCGAACCCCGCGACGAGGCGCCCGCGCCGAAACGGACAAGAGCCCCGGCGCAAAAGACGGACGAGCCCGTCGCCCCGTCCAGGAAGAGAGCG
>SRPY01000824.1:0-14554 GCA_018360145.1 Claviceps africana | reverse complement strand
TTATAAATTTAGCTTTAAATAGTAACTATTATATATATTTTAGTATATATATATAATTCTATTTAGATTTAATTTAAAATTAATTTATATACCTCCTTCTTACGCTTTTTATATATAACTATAGCACACCACTTAATATTATACTGTAATCTAATATAGTATCTTTATTATTATTAAAATTAAAGTTTAATAAAAGTAATAAAGAGTGCCTTAGTTTAAAAATACTTAAGCTACTCCTATATAAGCTTATTTAACTTTATATATTATTAAAGTTAAAATTATCTTTAGGTATAGGACTTAATAATAAAAGTTATTTATATTAGTGTTGTTATTTTCGCTCTATAATAAATTAGTATAATATAGTAAATTAACTTTATATATAGTATAGGGCCTTACTTTTCCTACTTTTTTAGTTTATAAACCTACCTTATAATAATATATTATAATAACTTATTTATATTTAAAACCTACGCTTTACCTTATCTTTCTAAATTATATTCTAATTTAATTTATAATAGGATTTTACTATATAAAGTAAAGGGATATATTATTTAAATTAGTAATAAGTATTAAAATGTAAAATTTCTACTATATTATTATTTAAGGCAAGTAAGTCTTAATTATCTATAGGTATTTATATTGCTCTTTAGTATAAACTAAACTAAATTATAAGGCATTATTTATACTGTACTTAGTTACTTATATTTAGCTATTCTTCTATAAATATATAGTTAAATATTTATAATAAAAGATAAAAAAAGTATATATTTAAAATTAAGCTATATAGCTTATTATATTATATAATTAACTTTACTTTTAATAAAGAAAGTAATTACTTATACTTTTTAAAAGGCTTTATATCTATATATAAATAATATTTTTCTACCTTATATTAAAAATATATATAGTAAAAGTAAATATATTATTACACTTACCACTTTTAATTATACCTTTTTTAATTAATATAATTCTTAAGATATAGCCTTAATCCTATAAAGTATTAGTAATTTTATTTATATAAATAAAAAAAAAATACTTTATATATATTACTAATTTTAGTCTATTATTACTCTAATAATATAAGGAATATTTAGTGTAGATTATAATAAAAGATATTTCTACTGTACTTTAATATAAAACTTTTAAAATAAAATTTTAAATACTATATAGAATATATAATAATATATATTATATATTTCGCTATTTATAACAACCTAAAGAAGGGGAATAGCTATATTTTATTTTTAATAATAAATAAATATAATAAATATAAAGAACAATACCTTTTTTAAGTATAGGGCTATACTATACCTAAATAATTTTAATATTCCCTAACTTATAAAGGTGTTTATAATTTATATTAAAGGAAAATTAATTTATTTAGGTATTTTACTATTACAGTATTTATTATTTATAAAAGTAAATAACTATTTAATATATACTATTATTAATAAAGTATTATATCTACTACTTTATTAATAAAATATAGAGTAAAAATAGAAGATAATAACTTACCTAATATTTATTTTATTATTATTTTAAGTATTTATAAAAGACAGTAAGTTATAATAATCCTAAAGGGAAGAGAATAATTTACTTTTTCTAAAGAATTATATAAAGGTAATTAATATTAATAAGACTATAATATATATTAATAAGACATTTACCTTTATATTTATTAATAAACTATATAAGCTTTATTAATTTAAGAAATATATCTATATTAAATTAATTTTAATTAAAATTAAAATTAATTCTAAATAGAATTTATAATAGAATATAAACTATATACTTAAACTAATATATAGTTTGCTAATACGCTAAATAACATATATAAGGCTTAATATAATTAATAGAGGGACTTTATTTAGTGGCAGTAAAGGGTGTTAATGCTTGCTATAAAAATATAAAATTATCTAAGGTATTATTTTAAAATATAAAGGGATAAAAATATTAAATATAATATTATATATTAATTGCTTAAGTGTGTTGTTTCTTTAAAGATAATTATAATTTATAATAAAATTAGTTAAATATTATAACACTGTAGAGAATTAAATATTTACTATATATTATTTTTCTTTATATATTATTAATAAAAAAAGAGTATTCTTCCTTAAAATCGCTAATATATATATCCTTAATAATGCTTTAAATAACATTATAGTAATTAATAAATTTAAGTTTTATTAAACTAAAAAAGTGGTTTAAAGTTTAATTAAAGTTTTCTATATATTAATTAATATAATAAATATATAGTTATTAAAATTATATAATTTCTCTATATTCTACTTATTCTATAATTAATTAATAGAAATCTTAGAAGGGATAGTATAATATCTTTTATTAAAATTTATTTTAAATAGAAAATGCCTAATTAAAAAAAAAGAAAATATTAATATTAAATATAAGCTTATATTAAAAAGAAAAAATATACCTAATTGCTCTTTTCTTTATTATTATAGTTAAGATATTTTCTTTTATCTTTAATATAGTATTTAGCATCTTAAATATAATAACTATATATTTAGTATTATATAAAATTAGTATAAGATTTAAGCAAGCTTTACTATTAGTATATTTATATTAATAATGTTTTACTAAGATAACTTTTAATATAGTATATATAGTAATAGTAGCTTTTTTATATTAATATATACTATATTAAATAATATCCTAAGGCCTTTTAAGGTTAGCTAGTAATAGCGCTTTAATTAAAATAATATAGGCAACGCCTTTTAGCTCTATATATAGCATTTTTAAAATTATTATAGTGTAGTATACTTTAAATATAAATAATATATTTTAATAGAGAGAGAATGTAGTATTTAATAATCCCTATTTAAAGAGAATAAGTAGTTTATTATTTAAGTATATCTAGTTTATTTTTAATTATATAGAAGAAATAATTAAATTAAAAAAGATATATACTTAATTTTAAAGCATATACTTTAGTGTAAAAGTTATAATGTCTTTAATATTTAAACTATTATTATTTATTAAAGAATTGTTTTTATTTTATATAAGATTATTATAGATAAATAGAAAATCTAGGAAGATATTATTATTTATACTGTTTAGTATATTATTTAAAGATAAAGTTAATATTATTAAGAGGTATAATAAAAGAGATTGTTAAGACTAATTCACTTAGCTCTATATTAAATTAATTTTAAATTAATCTTAAATAAAATTAAAATAGAATTAGCTATAGATATTTAGTATATAGACTAGAAAAAAAAAACACTTTTAGTGTATATAGGCCTTAGGAAATAGGTATAGGCCTTAAGAAATACTACAGCTAATTAAATTATAATACACAGCTCCACCGGTTTCCTAGGTCAACTGAGGTACGACACCCCGACCCAGCTGAGCTACTCGCAAAAACCCCAGCTGAGCTGTAGACTCCCTGCCGACGTGAGCTGTCAGGCAACATTGAGCCCTTCGCGCCGCACCTCGACGCCCCAAGTCGGGGCATCTGTCGTTGCGACATCATCGCCCAACGTTGGACCGAGTACCGACTGCTTTTCTCCATCCATGATAACGTCCTCAGAGGAGAATGACTTCTAGTCTTTAGGTCGCTGCAGACGACTCCTTTCCCACCGTCGCCACACCCGTCAGCCGGTGCTGCACCTGCGAGACCTACCAACCACCTTCCTACCAGCGTTTCACAACAGCAGCCCCAACCAATACATAACTCAGCTCCCGCTCCGACCCTTCGATCCGACAATCCAACAACTTGTCAACTTTCACTTTCACCCATCTTTTTCAACGTCAAGAGTACTTTCGCTGGTTCATGCCGCTCTGATTGCGCTGGCTTCAGCGCCCAACAGGGGAGGATGGCGCAGCAACAGCAGATCGCTCTCGAGCGACTCGAGCAAATCACCCGCAGCTTGAGATCTCGGTAGGCAACTTCTACGGCGCTGCAGGAGTCTGAGAAGCTGATTGTGGTGCAGTGCAGGAGATGACGTCCGACAACGAGCCGCCATCCAGCTCCGTGACCTTGTGGTGTTGTGCCACCGAGGTATACACACCGGCTTCACCATTGTATGCGTTGACCAGCGTCTCTAACAAAGTGCTTGCAGACCTTACCCCAGAGCAATTCCTTACCTTCTACAACGTAGTAAACAACAGGATTACGCAACTCATCACTCACGGCAGCGACTCGGCGGAAAGACTCGGCGGCATTTATGCGCTGGACGCCTTGATCGATTTCGATGGCGTCGATGTCGCTGCCAAATATACCCGCTTCACACAGAACATCAAAACTGTTCTTCGAGGCAAGGATATCAATCCCATGAAGCCTGCGGCCATTGCGCTCGGCACGTTGTGTCGTCCTGGAGGGTCAATGATATCCGAACTGGTCGACTCCGAAGTGAATACCGCGCTTGAATGGCTCCAAAATGACCGAGTCGAAGAACGTCGATATAGTGCAGTTCTTGTTCTGAGGGAACTGGCCAGAAATGCCCCCACGCTGATGTATCAGTACATCCCGACAATATTCGACTGGGTATGGATCGGTTTACGAGATCCCCGACACCTCATCCGCGAAACATCAGCAGAAACTGTTAGCGCCTGCTTCAGAATTATTCGCGAGCGCGACCCCGAGATGAGACAGCTCTGGATGGGTAAAATCTACACAGAAGCAAAGCAGGGCCTCAAGGTCAACACCGTCGAATCCATCCATGCATCCCTGTTAGTAGTGAGGGAGCTGCTTGAACAGGGAGGCATGTACATGCAGGATCACTACCGAGATGCCTGCGAAATCGTGTTCAAGCACAAAGATCATAGAGATTCCACAACTCGAAGGACGGTTATTCATGTTATTCCGGATCTGGCCAGCTATTCCCCAGCGGATTTCGCCCAATCATGGCTCCACAAATTCATGGTCTACTTATCCGGCATGCTGAAGAGGGACAAGGAACGAAATGACGCTTTCCTGGCTATCGGCAACATTGCTAACTCGGTCAAGAGTGCGATTGCACCCTACCTTGACAGCGTTCTTATTCATGTCAGAGAGGGCCTGAGTGTTCAGTCGCGTAAAAGAGGCTCTGTAGATCCTGTGTTTGACTGCATTAGTCGATTGGCTGTTGCTGTTGGTCAGACACTCAGCAAATACATGGAAGCCCTCTTGGATCCCATATTCGCCTGCGACCTGACTCCCAAGCTGACCCAGGCCTTGGTCGACATGGCATTCTATATACCACCTGTCAAACCAATTATTCAGGAAAGACTCTTGGATATGCTGAGTGTTGTCCTGTGCGGCGAGCCTTTCAGACAGCCTGGAGCACCTCAGCCAAACACCCTTAATAATATTTCTGCCAACACAAAAGACGGCAAGGATCCTCTAGCTTATGAGATTCGACGCGCAGAAGTCAAGTTGGCGCTTAACACGCTTGGCAGCTTTGATTTCACTGGGCATGTCTTGAACGAATTTGTTCGCGACGTGGCCATCAAATACGTGGATGACGAGGATCCGGAGACGCGCGAGGCTGCGGCTTTGACCTGTTGTCAACTCTACGTTCGGGATCCCATCGTCAACCAGACCAGCTATCACGCGCTTCAAGTCGTGGGCGATGTGATCGAAAAGCTGCTGACCGTGGGAGTCGCGGACCCTGAAGCCGATATCCGGCAAACTGTGCTTGCCGCTTTGGATGAGCGTTTTGATCGTCACCTTGCAAAAGCCGAAAATATCAGGATACTCTTTTTTGCGCTCAACGATGAAGTATTTGCCATTCGTGAGGTCGCCATCTCGATTGTCGGTCGGCTAGCTAGATTTAACCCGGCATATGTCATTCCCTCGCTACGAAAGACGCTGATACAAATGCTGACGGAACTTGAGTTCTCAGAGGTGGCACGAAATAAGGAAGAAAGTGCCAAGCTTCTGAGTCTGTTGGTCCAGAATGCCCAGACTCTGATCAAGCCCTACGTCGAACCGATGGTCTCAGTTCTTCTGCCAAAGGCCAGTGACCCCAGTCCGACTGTTGCGGCCACAATCCTCAAGGCACTCGGCGATCTCGCGACGGTCGGCGGCGAAGACATGTTACTTTACAAAGACCGTATGATGCCGATCATTCTAGAAGCGCTCCAAGACCAATCATCCAATATCAAGCGAAAGGCGGCACTGAATGCATTGGGCCAGCTGGCTAGTAACTCCGGCTACGTCATTGAACCATATCTGGACTACCCTCAGCTGCTCGAGATCTTGCAGGGCATTATTCGTACTGAGGACCAGAGAGGCCCCCTCAGACAGGAGACGGTGAAGCTCATGGGCATTTTAGGCGCCCTGGATCCCTACAAACTCCAGGTGAGTTCGCAGACTCGCGCAGTGTGTGAGTCGATCAAGTAAACTGATGCCAAGAAACAGCAAGTCGAAGAACGCACGCCTGAGACACAGCGTCGAGCTGAATCCAGCCAGATGACCGACATTTCTCTGATGATGAACGGGCTGTCACCCTCGAATAAGGAATATTTTCCGACTGTCGTCATAAATGCCTTGCTTCAGATTCTCAAAGACTCCTCCCTTTCGCAGCACCATGCTGCTGTCATTGAAGCCATCATGAACATCTTCAGAACGTTGGGCTTGGAATGTGTGTCGTTTCTGTGCAGGATCATGCCTCCGTTCTTGCATGTCATTCGGTTATCGACATCTGCGCGGCGAGAATCATACTTCAACCAACTGGCAGTGTTGGTCAGCATCGTGCGCCACCACATTCGAAACTACCTCCCTGCCATTATCGAGATTCTTCAGCAGTGCTGGGATTCCACCCCATCGTTGCAGGCCACAATACTCCCTTTAGTGGAAGCAGTCTCGCGAGCACTGAAAGGAGAGTTCAAGGTTTATCTTGCTGGCATTCTCCCCAATATGCTCGGAGTGCTTGACCGGGACATATCCACCAAAAGAATTCCTTCTGAGCGAGTTCTGCATGCATTCCTCGTTTTTGGTGCCAGTGCCGAAGAATACATGCATCTCATAATCCCGGCCATTGTGCGCACATTCGAGAAGCAGGGACAGCCCCTGCTTATCCGAAAGCGCGCGATTGACAGCATTGGCAAAATTTCCAGGCAGGTCAATTTGAATGACTTTGCGGCGAAAATTATTCATCCACTCATGAGAGTGCTTGACACTGGTGAGCCAGCACTTCGAGTAACGGCACTGGATACCCTGTGCGCCCTCATACAGCAACTAGGGAAAGACTATCTTCACTTTATGGGCACCGTGAACAAAGTCATCAGTCAACACCAAATCCAACATCAGAATTATGAGCTCCTCGTCAGCAAGCTGCAAAAGGGCGAGGTTCTCCCACAAGACCTGACGTCGGAATCAAGATTTGGTGAAAGTACAGACGAACCGCCGTTCGCAGACCAGTCTACCAAGAAGCTGGAAATGAATGCAATCCATTTGAAGGCGGTGTGGGACACACGCGGCAAAGTAACAAAGGAAGATTGGCAGGAATGGCTCCGCAGATTCAGCACAACCTTGTTGAGCGAATCGCCAAATCATGCTCTGCGTGCCTGCGCCAGTTTGGCCAGTGTATATCTGCCCCTGGCGCGGGAGTTGTTTAACTCGGCCTTTGTTTCTTGCTGGACCGAACTGTACGAACAATTTCAAGACGAGTTGATACAGAACATTGAGAACGCAATCAAATCGGAAAATGTCACTCCGGACCTGTTGGGACTGCTGTTGAATCTTGCCGAGTTCATGGAACATGACGATAAGGCGCTTCCAATCGACATTCGAGTGCTCGGGAGGGAAGCAGCAAGATGCCACGCATACGCCAAGGCCCTCCACTACAAGGAACTCGAATTTTTGCAAGATCAAAGCGGCGGTGCGGTTGAGGCCCTCATTGTCATCAACAACGAATTGCAACAGTCTGACGCGGCCATCGGAATCCTGAGAAAGGCGCAGCTCTACAAGGAAGGCATTCAACTTCGTGAGACCTGGTTCGAGAAGTTGGAGCGATGGGAGGAGGCCTTGGTCTTCTACAACAAGCGAGAGCGTGAAATCCCTGCCGACCAAGCTACATCCATTGATATCGTCATGGGCAAGATGCGATGTTTACACGCTCTTGGAGAGTGGGATGCGCTCGCCAGTCTCACCGGAAGCACGTGGGCCAACTCTGCTGCCGAGGTGCAGCGAACGATTGCACCTCTCGCCACCGCAGCGGCTTGGGGACAAAACAAGTGGGATCATATGGACAACTACCTGGCCTCTCTCAAACGACACTCGCCCGACAGGTCCTTCTTTGGCGCCATTCTCGCCATTCATCGGAACCAATTTCGAGAAGCCGTGACATGCATCGAGCAGGCACGCGAGGCGCTAGACACGGAGCTAAGCGCCCTTGTGAGCGAATCTTACAACCGAGCGTACCAGGTTGTCGTGCGAATTCAGATGCTGGCTGAACTTGAAGAGCTCATTGTTTATAAACAATGCGACGAAAAGAAACAGGCGGTCATGCGTAAAACTTGGGAAACCAGATTGCAGGGATGTCAGCGCAACGTTGAGGTTTGGCACAGAATGCTCCGCCTCAGGGCCTTGGTTATCTCTCCAGCAGAGAACATGCGCATGTGGATCAAGTTCGCCAACCTTTGCCGAAAATCTGGGCGAATGGGCCTCGCTGAAAAGTCTCTCAAACAACTCGTAGGCAGTGATGCGCCGTTGGAGACCATGATTCCGTTTTGGCCGGAGACCAGAAGTGATCGGCCGGGAATCACGACGACGCCGAGAAACATTCCGGCTCAAGTCATTTATGCCATGTTGAAGTTCGAGTGGGAATTGGGTCAGCAAACGTCGATGCGACGTAACTGTATACCAGAACGTACTCTGTACTGTCTCCAGAGATTCACCGACGACACTGCGCAACGGCTGGATGCAGCCAAGAATCACCTCGCAGCTCAGGTGGGCGGCAGCGAGGGAAATCTTCCCACTGATTATGGATTCCAGGGCCAGATCGATCCATCTCTGATGAGTCCGCAGACGCAGAGAGCCTTGTATGATCAGACTGTTTTACTGGCGAAATGCTACCTGCGCCAAGGAGACTGGCTCATTGCCATCAACCAGAATGATTGGACGCACCCCCGCGTGCAGGAGATCTTGAACTCCTATGCTCAGGCCACGAAGTACAATCCAAGATGGTACAAGGCTTGGCATGCCTGGGCCTTGGCCAACTTTGAGATCGTGCAGAGTCTGACCGCCTCAAACGAAGGCCAGCCATCGCAGGCGAGTCCGACGGTCGTGGTCGACCATGTTGTACCCGCCATTCAGGGCTTTTTCAAGTCTATTGCCCTGTCAGCGGGAAGCTCTCTTCAAGATACCCTTCGTCTGTTAACCCTGTGGTTCGCGCACGGTGGCGCCGCTGAGGTGAACTCGGCCGTGGTAGAAGGCGTTCCCACCGTCTCCGTGGACACCTGGTTGGCAGTCATACCCCAGCTCATTGCCAGGATCAACCAACCCAACAAGCGAGTCCAGCAAGCTGTGCACAATCTCCTAGCCGACGTTGGCAGGGCTCACCCTCAGGCGTTGGTATATCCGTTGACGGTTGCCATGAAGTCGTGGGAGAACACTCGACGATACCGGTCGGCCGCCCAAATCATGGACAGCATGCGCCATCACAGTGCCGATCTGGTAGCGCAGGCGGGCGTCGTCAGCAATGAGCTCATTCGTGTAGCTGTGCTTTGGCACGAGCTTTGGCACGAAGGCCTGGAGGACGCGTCGCGTCTCTACTTCGGCGATCACAACATAGAGGGCATGTTTGCTACTCTCGCGCCTCTTCATGAACGGCTGGAGCGTGGGCCGGAAACGCTCCGCGAAATCTCATTTGCCCAGGCCTTTGGTCGAGACCTGAAGGAGGCGCAAGAATGGTGCCACCAGTACGAGATCTCTAAAGATGTAAATGACCTCAACCAGGCCTGGGATCTCTATTATCAGGTGTTTCGGAGAATCTCGAGGCAGTTGCCGCAAGTCACGAGCCTGGAGCTCACATATTGCTCCCCGAAGCTCCTCAACGCCAGAGATCTCGACCTCGCCGTACCCGGAACCTACCGAAGCGGGCAACCCATCATCCGAATCATGTCGTTTGAATCCAGCCTGGATGTGATCAACTCCAAACAACGGCCGAGGAAGCTTATTACCAGCGGCAGCGACGGCGTGTCCTACACCTTTCTTCTCAAGGGCCATGAAGATGTCCGACAAGACGAACGAGTCATGCAGCTCTTTGGCCTGTGCAACACATTGCTCGCCAACGACTCCGAGTGCTACAAGCGACATTTCAACATCCAGCGCTACCCCATCATCCCGCTTTCGCAAAGTTCGGGCCTCTTTGGTTGGGTACCAAACAGTGACACGCTCCATGCCCTCATTCGGGAGTATCGCGCCAGCCGCAGGATCCTGCTTAATATCGAGCACCGCATCATGCTGCAGATGGCGCCGGACTATGATAACCTCACGCTGATGCAAAAGGTAGAGGTATTTGGCTACGCCCTCGACAACACGACGGGCCAGGATCTGTACCGCCTGCTCTGGCTCAAGTCCAAGTCATCCGAGGCTTGGCTGGAACGACGAACGAATTACACTCGCTCTCTGGGTGTCATGTCCATGGTGGGATACATTCTCGGTCTAGGCGACCGTCACCCATCGAATCTGATGCTTGATCGAATCACTGGCAAGATTATCCATATTGATTTTGGCGACTGCTTTGAAATCGCCATGAGGCGGGACAAGTATCCCGAGCGCGTGCCCTTCAGACTCACCCGCATGTTGACCTATGCAATGGAAGTCAGCAATATTGAGGGCAGCTTCCGGATTACGTGCGAACACGTCATGCGCGTTTTGCGAGAAAACAAAGAAAGTGTCATGGCCGTGTTGGAAGCGGTAGGTGCATCGGCGTGTTTGATCCCATTCTTGGATTCGCATTATTATTTGCCACTTTTTTTTTTTTTGGTTCCTTGCTAACGCCAGCCCAGTTTATTCACGATCCCTTGCTCACGTGGCGGTTGACAACTGAGTCATCGCCAGCCGGGCCCAACTTCGCTTCTGAACACGAAATGGCACTTCTTACCCCTGGTGCTCCCCACGCTCGCCGACACTCCATCCTGGACGGCGACGTTGCTCCGTCCCAGCTGCTCGCTAATGGCCTCCCTCCAGTTCCTCCGACTTCCCGGACAAGGGCGCGCACCAACAGCTCGGCAGGTCTCGAAGACAATGGGATGAACGATGCGCAGGAGGCCGAGACTCAGAACGCCAGAGCGCTAGAGGTCCTGGACCGTGTGCAGCAGAAGCTCACAGGGAAAGACTTTAAGAACAATGAGGAGCTCGACGTCATCAGCCAGGTTAACAGACTGATTGTGGAAGCGACAAAGCTCGAGAACTTGTGCCAACACTACATCGGCTGGTGTAGTTTCTGGTAAGCACGGATCTTTACATTTGAAATTGGGACGGACCATGTCATGAGTGACATGATTGTTGAGAATGGATGCATGGCCTTTGTCTTGCATCATGTCAAGACGTGGATGGACTGGAGTTTGGACGGAGCATACTTTGTTTGGGCTTGCATCATACATGATGGGTTTCTTCTAGTTGTCTCATGAGTTTTTTTTTAGTTTTTTTTCCTGCATTGGTGTCATTATCGTTATTTTTATCCTCCTTGCCCTTCCAGAAATTGGCTCGTCATATTTTGACTGATGGTTGGTCTTGCAAAGTTGACCTGCTTGCTCCTTTCCGAGCAAGCTACTGACAAAGGGGCAGACAGTTTCGTGATCCACAGATGTGTGCTCTTTTTGATGACCTGTTCCGTACTTGACGACTGCTGCGGATTGGTTTGGTCGTTTCTTCTTTTCTGCCACTTCGTCTTGATTACTTTGACTTGGTTCTTTTTCTTTTCTCATTTTGGTTATATGTCTTTTTGTTATGTTTTTTGACGAATAATGCCGTGAATTATCATGCGGCGTGACGAATATCCCCTTCCCAGATAGTTTAGTCGATGAACACATTATCCACCGCTTCTTTCCCAGATAGTTTAGTCAATCAACGAATTATTCACCATTCCTTTCCCACATAGTTTAGTCGGTTAACAAATCATCTACCGTCTCACGAGCAGAGGCTCCTCCTCGCCGCGACGCGCCCCGATGTTGCCCCCGCTTGTATGGTCCGGCGTGGCATGTGCGTGGCTGCGGGAAGTGTGGTCTTTCGCAAACAGGGCGTCCATGTCTTCTAGGGGAAGGCCTTTTGTCTCGGGGTATAGGGAGTATATTATCTGTGGCGTTGGCGGTTTGGTTTTTTTTTTTTTTTTTTTTTTTTTTTTTGTTCCATCTCTACTTTTTCTTATTCTTCTTTCGGATACATGTCCAAATCCAACATCCCCGCCTTCCCACCGTCATAAAAGAAACCAAAACGTACCGGAACGCACAACCAGTTGATGCCCATAAACACAAAGTAGACGCCGCTGCCGAGCCTGGCGTTGCCGACGGGCCAGATCTGCGACACGAGGATACTCCCCAGGGAGCCGCCCGAGGCGGCAAAGTTGAGGCCCCGGGCTCGTAGGTTGGTGGGGAAGATCTGTGTGTGTGTATTTTTATTTTATATTTTTTTAGCACATGGGGAGTAAGTTTCGGTTGTCGGGCTTGGAGTGGATTATCGGCTTTTCTGGCGAGGAGGCGGAGAGACGGGTCTGGGGGAAGGGTCGGAGGTTTTTTTTTTTTTTTTTTTTTTGGTCTGGATCTTGTCTTGTCTTTTCTTTTTACTTTATTCTTTCCTCTTCTTTCCCACCGTGTTCCCACTCACCTCGGAGCTATAGACCCATGCTGCTGGGCCCAAACCAAGGCTGTACCCCATGGCGTAGATGAAGATGAAGGCAACGCAGACGGCGTCGGCGAGGCTGCTCACATTCCCCGGGTAGACGAGCGGGAGGAGGCCGTTGATCTAGACAGTCAGCCGGACACGAAAACGTATTTGTCGTCTTTTTCCATGCACGGCTCACCATCATGGCAAAGCCCATCATGATGCTCCCCGCCGCCAAGCACGTCGTCCTGCCAAAGCGGTCAATCAGCCCCATCTCCACGACCGTCATGCCAAGCTTGGCCGTCATCTCGACCGCCCCGGCCATGAGCGCCAGGCGGTACTCCAGGCCGAGCGCCCTGAGCAGCGTGGGCAGGTAGTACTTGATGGCGGCGGCGCCGCACATCTGCGCCATGAACTGCAGGAGGAACGCGCGCCAGAGACGGGCCCACAGACTCGGGCTCCGGAACAGAAAGAGGGACGGGGCCAGGAAGCTGCCGGAGGGGGGCCGGGGGGACGATTCGACGGCCGAGGACATGGCGTCTAGTTCGCGGGCGATGAGGTCCGGGGCCGTGGTGCCTTGGCGGAGAGAGAAGAGGACGCGGGACGCGCGTTCTGTTTGGCCTTGTTGGATGAGCCATCGGGGGCTGTGGTTTTGTTTTTAGTTTTTTTTGTTCATGTCACCACTTTTGGTGTATACACGCAATCCAGAATGATATAAGAAGAGGAAAAGAACAAGAACAAAAAGGAAAAGGAGAGAGACTAGGAGAGACTGGGAGAGACTAGGAGAGACTGAGAGAGAGAGAGACAAGAAACAAGGCGAAAGAACTTCTCACCTCTCGGGAAAAAAGGGCAGTCCCGTCACAAACACAATGGCCGGCACGAGCTGCACAAGCATGGACACCCGCCATCCCCAATACCTGCCAGCCTCGGAGGCGGTCCAGAACGTCATGCCGTAGCCGACCCTGACAGACGACAATGTTCAGTACTCCAGGCCAGATCCCCCCTCCCCTCGCGGGCACGCCTTCTGGATCGAAAGAAAAGGGGAGGAAAGCAAAACATCGACCGGCGGGAAGAGAAGGCCTCTCGGACGGAGACGCACCAAAGACCGGCCGCCAGCCCGGCGACAAAACCGACGTGATTCAAGGTGACAAACTTGCCCCGTTGGTGCGCGGGCGAGACCTCGCTTTGTCACGGGCGGTCAGCAAGAGGAAGAGGAAGAGGAAGAGGAAGAGGAAGAGGGGGACGGAAGAAAGTACCTCTGATGCAAAGGCACACTCGTGCTCACGACGCCCACGCCCACGCCGCAGATGAACCTCCCCCAAAGCAACACGACGAGCGCCCTCCCCCCCTCGGCCGACGCCATCATCACGACGCCCCAGCAAAGAACCAGCGTGCCCAGCATGGCGGCGCGGCGCCTCCCGAGCCGGTCCGCCAGCGGATGCGCCACCAGGACATACGACGCCAGCGTCCCGAGGTAGTACGCTCCCGTGATGAATCCCCTCGTCGACGGCGACGGATCCCCCAGCGCGGCGCGCCAGCCCGGATGGACGAGTACCGACGACAGGACGCCAATGTTGTAGCCCCAGATGGATGAGCCGAGGGCGAGGTGGACGCAGAGCCTGTACAGCCGCCGTGTGCCGCCGGGGAGGGCGGATGCGTGCTGCATCGGGCAGCCTGGTGCTGGTTGAGCCGGCATGAGGGCCTCGGTTCGTAGATGGTCGACGAGATTAAACGAGTTTTCTCTCTCTCTTTTTTTTTTTTTTTTTTTTTATTCCGCTT
>SRPY01000823.1:0-14575 GCA_018360145.1 Claviceps africana | reverse complement strand
AAAAAAAAAAAAAAAAAACTCCCCAGCCGTTCGCCAGTGGGAAACCCCACAGGCGCCAGACACCAGTTCTGTCCGTTTCGTGTTGTGTTGTCCGTGCCTCGGTTTTGCACTTGCGGCGGCCCCCGCCGGGGCGTGGATCTCTGTCGGCAGTCTCTCGGCCATATTGTGTCAAGGCCGTGGCGGCACCGAGTCCTTTCCGAGGGTTTCGCAAGGTGTCGTGCCGAGTCTGGCCTCGTGTACGGCACAAGTGGGTTCGATTCTAATTCGTTTCATGTAGTCTCGCAGGTGGGTATCGGTACATACGAAGCAGCTTGCCGGCGGATTCAACGTCGCTCTCGTCGGCGTAGCTCTCGGGCTGGTCTTGGGCTGCCTGCTCATATTGCGCTGATGCTGGCGCTTGGCACCTGGGTTTGTGGTTTGCGGTTTGCGGTGTTGTGGCTTGTGGTTTGTCGGTGCGCCACGGCCTGTTGCAGCCCGGGCCAGCTGGGAATCAGTCTGCGACAGTCTGTCCTTCTGTCCGTCTGTCTGTCCACGTCCTCCAATTGTGGCCGTGTGGTCGCGTGGCTGTGGTGAGCCCACATGGAGCTTTCCGCTGCCCAGCTTGCCTTGCTCTGCTCGTCGCACCCCTGCGCCACAGCCTCCCCCGCCCATTCCCCCGAATCCCCAAATCCCGTCGACCAGACTGGCTGGCTCGATGCCTCACCCCGCCTCCACGCCTCCATCCTCTGGCCTCAACACAACACAAGACGAGGAAAAAGTGGTGCTAGCGTCGCAGATGGATTCGGCCATTCTCGCATGCTCCCCGCATCGTTCCGCATCCATTCAAGCCTCTGCGCTGCCGCATCCCTGCAAACAGTGGCTCCGACTGCATCGTCATCCATCACGCACCCACAATAGCTTTCCCTGCCTGTGAGAGCCTGGCGTCTGGCTTCTGGCGTCTGGCTTCTGGCGTCTGGCTTCTGGCGTCCGGAATGGAAATCTGGGACCCGCGTCTGCGTCTCTAGCCTTGGCCTGTTTTCCCGTTTTCTGCAACTAGCTGCAACTAGCTTTGAGGGAGAAGAAGGGAGGGGGGGGCGGTGTTTTATTTTCTCTCTCTTTTTTTTTTCCTTTTTCTGCCGTAAGCCGCCGCCAATCCCTTGTTCCCATCTTGCCCATCATCTCATCATCTCCACGTCCCTTCACGCCCTTCAAGCCAAGCTTCCAAAGACTCGAGTTCTCAGCTCGACACGCCAAAATCTCTTTTCTCCTTCTCCTTCTCTCTCCCACTCTTCCCGTCCTCCAGCTCTCACAGCCGTCTCTGCTTTTGCGACAGCTACGACACGGCGTCTCCGTTGTCTTGCTCCGAACCTGCATCCTATCCTGTTCTGGCGTCGGTGTCTCGACCTCTCACGATGGCGCTGGCTGACGAGACCAAGCGAGTCGTCTCGCAATTCGAATTTTCCGATGCGCTTGTCAACGAGCACGTGGAGGAGTTTCTGGCACAGATGAGTACGTGGGATATTCTCCAATGGCCTGCCCGCCTGCCCGCCTGCCCGCCTGCCCGCCCGCCCAGCTGCGACGTCAATAAAAGAGTCTCAGAAACCAGATTGGCAAGCAACCTTGCGGCTTTTGTGCTAATCTTACGCGGCGCAGAGGAGGGCTTAGAAAACGACGGCACAAGTCTCAGCCAAATACCTACCTATGTCACCGGAGTGCCCAACGGCACAGAAAAGGTAAGCTTTGTGCCTTGCGCAATACGAGGCAGGCAAATACCGTACATGGTAGTTGACGATGCTCGTAGGGTTTGTACCTGGCGGTAGATCTTGGTGGCACCAACTTTCGAGTCTGCTCCATCACGCTCAATGGCGACACGACCTTCAACCTCACCTACAACAAAGTGGCCATTCCAAAAGAGCTCATGGTTGCCAAGACTGCCAAGGAGCTCTTTGCCTTTCTCGCCAGGCAAATTGAGCTGTTCCTGCGGGAACACCATGCCGAGCACTTCGAAAGCCACAAGCGCCGTAGAGCGACCGCCAGCACGCCCATGGGCTACCGCGATGAGCAAATTTTCCGCCTGGGCTTCACCTTCAGCTTCCCCGTCAAGCAGCTGGGAATAAACAAGGGCAAGCTCATTCGCTGGACCAAGGGCTTCGACATTCCCGATGCCATAGGTAAAGATGTCTGTCGCCTGCTCCAGGATGAAATCGACAACCGCAGCCTCCCAGTCAAGGTCGCGGCTCTCGTCAACGACACCGTCGGCACGCTCATGGCACGCTCATACACCTCAACAGGAAAGCACCGCTCGCTCCTGGGCGGCATTTTCGGGACCGGCACCAACGGTGCCTACATTGAGAAGACTGCCAATATTAAGAAACCCATCGATGGAGAGTACGACACGTCCACGGGTGAAATGGTGATCAACACGGAATGGGGCTCGTTTGACAACCAGCTCAATGTCCTTCCCTCTACTCCCTGGGACAAGAAGCTCGACGCCGAGAGCGTGAATCCGGGGATCCAAATGTTCGAGAAGCGAGTGTCGGGCATGTTTTTGGGCGAAATCGTGCGGTTGGCCATTGTTGACATGATCAAGAACGACAGCATCGGTCTCTTCCGCGACGTCAACTCGAGCTTCAACGACAGACACACGACGACGAGCATCAACCCCGGCGCCAACATCTTCAAGACTTGGGGTCTCGACAGCGCCATCATGTCAGTAGCGGCCGCCGACAACACGCCGGAGCTTTCGTCGATCCGTCAAGAGCTCGAGAACGCCCTCGACATCTATGCCCCGTCACTGGAGGATGCACAGGCGTTCAAGGCCGTCTCTGATGCCGTCGCCCGCCGGGCGGCGCGACTGTCGGCCGTGGCGATTGGGGCGATTGCGCTGCAATCGGGCAAGCTCGAGGATCCCGAGGAGGACGTGATTGACATTGGCGTCGACGGCAGCTTGGTCGAGCACTATCCCTTCTTCCGCGACATGATCCACGAAGCCCTCGCCGCCATCAAGGGCATCGGCCCGGCGGGAGCGGCCAAGATCCGCATTGGCATCGCCAAGGACGGCAGTGGAGTCGGCGCGGCCCTCATCGCGCTGATAGCCGCTCGCCAGGAAAAGCCCGGCGACTTCCTGGCCGACCTGCGCAAGGACATCAAGCGACACCTCGAGAGGATGCCGACCAACGTGCCCGCCGACGTGGAATCGCCGCTTCCCACGACGGCGCTTCTCATCGGCGGGGTCGTGGCGGTGGTGGCCATTGCGGCGTTTTGGTGGAGCAGACAACAACGATGAGTGCAACAGTGGGCCTGAGTAATTCCGAGCATTTTGCCATATAATTTTGGTATAAAAATGTTTCGGAATTCCTTACCTCCCGCTGTAGAATAAGAAGCAGAAAATTTCGGTACTTTACACACACACACACACACACACGCGCACGCACACACACATGGGGACGGAGTTTTTTTTTTTTTTTTTTTTTTTTTTTTTCCCTCTTTTTTCTTTCTTTTTTTTATATAATCCATCTCGCAGTCGTAAAGGACTGATTTCTTGTATTTATACCAATGACATGTGTCGCGCAGTCGACAAAATGCCGATCCATCACGAGAGCCCGCTCCCGCTCACTGCCTTTTTCGTTAGCCATGGCGCCGGGTTACTTTGGTAGGACCCGTCATGGTTCTTGTACATTTGCTGTCGTATCGTGCTTGTACGTATCGTGCTTGTTATGAGCGCGGTGCTCTAGAGCGGCCATGCTTCTACCCGGCATGCTTTTACCGATGATTCTTCCGCATATCCTTCGTACCGTATGCTTCTACCACCATGCTCGTACCAAATACTCCTTGTCCATATCTTTACCACGGCCGTGCTTTTGCTCGTAACCTCCAGCTCCCACGATGCGTCCCAGACCCAAAGCCGCATCCAGTCGCAACGTGCTCTCCCTGGGTCCCTCCTCCCCCTCCAGAAAACAAAACGCCCTGCCCCGGCTTCCCGCAGCGCCGTGCAAATCGCAACGTCAATGAAGCAGTCTCCCCCTCTTTCCATGTTTTGCGGGATGCTCAGTTGGACCCAAACGCGGCAGCCGGATAGGCCCGATCGCGCTTCTTCCTCGGCGCAGCGGAATTACTCCTCGAGCTTGTCGCCGCGACGGGAACGGGGGCCATGTCGGCGGGTAGGTCGTTCCATTCCCCATCGGGCCGCTGGTTCTGAAACGACTGACCCGGCGCGGGTTTCGATCTCGACGACGCGGGAGGGGCAGACGCGGGCAAGTTGACCACGGCGGCCGTGACGCTCGGCGAGGGCAAGCGCCCGTCCACCAGCACGATTCCCGGCGAGCCATCCGGGGAAAGAGGCCGGCGGACCAGCCAGGCCGTGTCGGGCCGCAACTTCAGGTAGTACCCGCGAATGGGCCGGACGCCATCCCGGACGAAGCCCTGTCGCTCGTACCACCGCAGGCCGTCCTCGTTCTCGGACCAGACGTGCGCCGTCACGCCCGCGACGCCGAGGGCCTTGTTCGCCGAGGCCGTGGCGAGGACGTGCTCGAGGGCGGCGCGCGCGAGACCCAAGCCGCGGTACGGCGCGAGCAGGCACAGCGAGCGGATGTATATGTTCTGCGGCGGGGCGTCGTCGTCGTGCGCGCCGCCGGGCCTCGGAGACGCCTCCTCGACGCGGCAGACGATGGCGCCTATGACCTTGGGGTCCTGCTGCCCGTCGGGGGGACACCACGTTATGACGCGGGACAAGGGGTTGTCGACGGCCGAGGCGTAAAAGGACTCTGGGTACGAGACCTGGAGGAGGAGCGAGTTGATGCGCCGGAGGGGAGGCACGTCGGCCTCGGTGGGGATGCGTATGTTTGCCGCGGGGGGGAGGGGCGGCAAGGGCGGGATGACGAGCGGCTGGTGTGGTTCTTGTTGTTGTGGGTGTTGGTCGTCTTGTCGTCGTTGTTGTGGTGATGGCTGTTGGTGTGGTGGTTCGTGGTGCGGCGGCTGCGCCGTCTTGGGAGGAGGCTGGCGGACGGGCAGCAGGGATTGGCCTGGCGGAGGGGCATATTTGGGGGGATTGGAGGTGAAGAAGGAGAGTATGGAGGACTGGATGGGCTTGGTGGTGGGGAGAGACATGATGCTGGTGCCTTGGTGCTGTCGGCGTGGGCGGGCATGTGGATGTGAAGGGGGGAGGTTTTGGACGAGCAGAGGGAACAAGGACGATTTACATGTGCATCTGCCATCTGGATTCGCATCTGCATCGGCATCTGTGCCTTGCGTGTTGGTTTGGAGGCTTGGCTGCTTTGGGCTTGGGCGCTTTGGGCTTGGGCTTGGTGGCGTGGCGTGGCGTGGCGTGGCGTGGCGTGGCTTGGCGTGGCTTGGCGTGGGGCTTGAAAGGGCCTTGTGTGTGCATGTGTCTACAGTACAAGCCCTGAATGGTTTTACACAAGTAGATATATTATTGGATCCTCATGTCCTAGTCATGTGTTGTTGTGAAGCTCAACAAACATGAAACAGGCGCTGTATTGTATGCAGAGGCCAGAGGCCAGAGAAAAGGAGGAAAAGGGGAGAAAAAAGGCCATTGTCGTGTGAGACATGGCCCCCGCCCTCCATGACGTCGTGGAAACGGAAAGCACCGCTGTGACTCTTCACGTTGAAGAGAAAAGAAAAGAAGGGAAAAAACAAAACAAAAACAAAAACAAGCCGGCGATTCCTTCACGCCTCGACCGCCTCGATTGACAGCGCAAGTACTCGTCGGCGTCTACTACCCCGTCCCTCGCCGCATTTCTCGCCCCCCTTGTCCTCCTCATCCTTGTTCTGCTCCTTGTCGTCCTTGTTCCCCTTGTTCCCCTTGTTCTCCTCATCTTTGGTGGTGTCCACCACGCCGTTCTCCAGAGCGCCAATCCGCTTGATGGCATTGCCGTCCCCGTCCAGATCGACCACCACGTCCACCGTGTCCAGACTTCCGTCCTCGGTGTACCGCCAGAGGTCCTTGAACTCGCCTCTCGCCAGCGCCGTCGCCACCATGGCGCCCAGCACCCCCGGCACCAGGTACAGCAGTGCCGGTTGACCGTGCTTGGAGATCCGGAGCACGGTCATGGTGACGGCCATGCCGAGTGCGTACCCTGCCATGGCGGCGTGGAAGTAGACCTTTGCGAACCGTGCGCCGGAAAGGTGCGGAGGCAACTGCCGAGACCGTGACAGGAACATGACACCGCGGGACCAAAAGTCATCGCCCCAGTGGCCCCGAACGTCCATGTAGCGGGCCTTGATTTCCCTGTGCTTGGTCTCGCGGCGCTCCAAGATTTGACCCGACGTAGCGTCCCTTTCGATGAGAACCAGGTCTGTGGATTCGTACTTGATCTTGCCGACGTAGTGCAGCCAGAGGTCGAGTCGGAGAGCCCATGCGATCATCATGCCGGGGATGACAATGTCCCCGAGGCCGATTATGTTCTTGGTCAATCCGTTTTGAAAAGTGAGTTTAATGGGCACGTCGAGAGTCAAGGCGACGGTCTTCATGTAGGGCCTGCGGAATGAGCTTGTCAAGAGGAAGCCCAAGAGAAGGTGGGACGAGGTGGGACGAGGGGGAAGGAGAGAGACAAGGTAGGGGGGACGAGGAGGAAGAAACCCACGTATAAAACACCATCAAAATATCATAAAAGAACAACCCCCACAGCACCAAGCTCCCAATCAAGAAATCAGTGGGCGTCAGAAGCAGAAACGAGCCATAGCATGCGCCGTAGGCCAACAGGTTGGACAGCGAGGACGACTCGGTCGAAAAGTACGCCAGTGCCGTGCCGACGCTGAGCAGCAAGGCCACCATGTGGGAGAAGCGCAGCTGTATCTTCAACTCGCCCATGCCACTGGCGAAGAACTCGAGCTTCCAGCGCTGGAAGAAGACGCCGCGGAGTTTCCAGGCCGCAGCCCGGAGCCTCTGTGTGGGCGCCAGGAGGGCCAGCCACCCGGGAAGGGGATTGGTCGTGGGGTCGGATGACGATGGTGATGACGATGGTGACGACGAATCGGCGGCTTCAGCAGCGACGACGACGTTTCCGGCGGCATCACAAAGCGCAACGGCCTGGTTCTGCTGGTCTATCTTGCGGAGGGAGCCATCGCTGCCGCGCCAGTAGGTCGGGAACAGGAGCGACGTGGCCAGGTCCATGGCGTGGGCGTACAGGGTCAAGACGCTGACCATGGACACTGTCGCCATGTAGTATCGGAGAAGCTTGTTCAGCATGGCCGGGTCCTGCAGCCACTGGATGAGGTAGTACATGCCGACGAGGGTGACGGCCGCCATGATGGGCAGCAAGATGGCGTCGGAGAGCATCAGACCCTGCGGGAAGCCATCCGACTGGGCGGCGGCGGCGTCGTCGTCGTCGTCGCCTTGGCCGTCATTCTTGTCGCGCGGGGGCGCCGCGGAAGGCGGTCGGCGGAGGGCGCCATGGGAGCCGAGATATATGATGGCGAGGGCGACGACGCAGATCCTGACGTCGAGGAGGAAAAAGTCTCGAGGCGAGTAGCTGGAGGCCGCATGTGACGAGGGGAGGCTCTGCGTCTCTGTGCCGTTAAGGGCCGTGTTGAGGATGTCGAGAACGCCGGTCTCCAATGTTGCGTTGGAGGCCATGGCCAGGATTTCGCCGGTAGTGTGAAGAAAGGAAATCGGATCCAATGAGTCGAGCGGAATCGAGTGACGGCCTGGACGAGACGGGTCTGATGGACTAGCCTGCCTAGAGAGTCAAGAGGCAGTCTAGACTAGGTGCAGGCAGGTGTATGTCGTGTCTTGCTCCAGATAGGTTCATGAATCCGGAGAAGGGGAGAAGATATTGAAAGATGGAGTGGGAGAAGGAGGAAGGAAGGAAGGGAAAAAAAAAGGCAGCCGTGATTTATAGATGTGATGAGAAGAGGTTTCTTTGGGTTTGTCTTTCCCTCCTCTATTTTTCAACAGAGGCAAGGGAGAAAAAGAAAAGGAAAAGAAATGAAAAGAAATGAAAAGAAAAGACACGTTTCAATCACGTCCAAAATGCACGACGGGCCAGTAGCACGTTGCACGTCTGCGAGTGGCTTCAATCCAGATGGTGATGTTGTACCTGGACAACGGTCCCCCGAACCAAAAACCTAGCTCGGAACAAAGATGCACCCAGCCCCCCGAACACCCCCCCCCCCCCCCCCCCCAAGACCCTAAGCTCGCGCCACATGCAGATGCCACGCCGCGCCGCGCCCCCGCCACAGAAGCCCCATCCGACTTTTATGCCATGGCCGGCAGTCCTGGCATGCATGCGTGATGGAACTCGCAAAGCCGCCCTCTCATCAAGCCAAACCACATCACGTACAAGTCAAGTCCCGTCACTGCCAACCGCCCGTCGTCCCGCTCCGACGTCGCCCTCTTGCACTGCACCCGCACGGGTTTAAACGGACGTGCCGGCTGGTTTTGCCAAACCTCGGACCACGACGCCACCCGCAGTTGGCGGAGAGAAAAAAAAAGAAAGGTAACAGTAGAGGGAGATAGAAGAGGACAAGACGGTCCAAGATGACGACCAATGTCATTCTCGAAACAACAATGGTAAATACCCCTCACAACCAGTCCACGCACACCCTGCTCTGCTTCTTTATCTCATGCCAAAAGGTCCCGCGTTTTTTTAAACGCTATGTGAAAAAAGAAAAAGAAAAGAAAAGAAAAGCATACAAACATGAAAACATAAAAACTCGATAAGCAACAACACCAACACCAATAATGATTTTTTTTTAAAAAAAAAAAACAAGTAATAATGGTCATTTTTAAATATGTATTCATTCATTCATTCATTCATTCATTTATTTATTTATTTAAAAAAAAAAACAGGGCCCCATCACCCTCGAACTCTACAAAACCCACGCCCCCAAAACAACCACCAACTTCACCACCCTCCTCCAGCGCGGCTACTACACATCCACCATCTTCCACCGCATCATCCCCAACTTCATGATCCAGGGCGGCGACCCCACCGGCACCGGCCGCGGCGGCGCCTCCATCTACGGCGACTCCTTTCCCGACGAGCTGGACCCCTCCCTGCGGCACACCGGCGCCGGCATCCTGAGCATGGCCAACTCCGGGCCCGACACCAACGGGTCGCAGTTCTTCATCACCCTGGCCCCGACCCCGTGGCTGGACGGGAAGCATACCGTTTTCGGAAGGGTCAAGAGCGGCATGGCCGTCGTGAAGAGGATGGGGTTGGTGAGGACGGGGGAGGGGGATAGGCCGTTGGAGGACGTGAGGATTCTGGGGGGGAGGGTTTTGGAGGACGAGTGAGGGGTTTGTACGTACATAATACATAGGTGCATACAAGTATGTACTTGGCGCATCAAGTACACATCTCTCTGTGTGTGTATACATCCCCGTGTCAACTTCGTAGCCCGTTTCCGCCATCCTGCACTCACAGGCTCCCTCCCTCTGCCAAGACGGACGCCTTATGAGCCATTTTCACATTCTGCATCACGATAAAGCTGCCCATTCACCACTGCTGCGTCATACCCAAGGCGCAAAGAGCAGGAACAAAGTCAAAAGCCGTCCATAAAAAAAAAGTGTCGTCAGTCCAATTTCACCCCCAAACGCCTTGTTGGACCCCAAATGCCTATTCATCCATGCTAAAATCACGGCCCTCCCCAGAGCCCTTGGTAGCCAAAGCTCCGGCCGCTGTCATCTGATGCATTGGAGTAATCTGAGTAGTGGGAGGGAGGAAAAAAAAGTATACAAAAAATATATATGTAAAAGAAGATAAAAGGGATAAAATAAAAATGAAATAAACCCCTAGAAGCCCTTCTGGCCATCTTTCATCCTTTTTCTCCTTCTCCTTCTTCATCATCATCATCTCTCGCCTTGTCAGCGGGCGTGTAGGATATTGAACTCAAGAGCAGCGTAAAACTTCCTCGTCTATATATCCATGTAATATTATGTTGTGGTTGATTAGTATCCAAGGCAACTTGACGTCAGCTCAGTCCACCAATATCAAAGCCATGAGACGGGAAGGCGAAATTTGCGCCGAGTTCTAGCGTCGTTGACTTTAATTCATACAGCGCAAGCAAAAGACACAATTGTTGAATCTTTGCGTAGTGTACAGTCTGTCCGTGTTTAGTGTTTAGTGTTTGGGGGGTGTGTGCGTTGGGTGTCATCAGTGTGTACTGTGCGACTTTTCGGCTTGCCAGACTGGAACTGTGGGCACAAGTGAAGGAAAGGGGGGGGGGGGAGGAGAGGAAAGCTTAATAATGACCGTTGGTCCTTTGCTCATCAAAAGCCATGACTCTGGTGGCTAGTTGTTGTTTTGCTTCTTGCTTTTGTACTTCGTAAAACTCGTCACCATGAAACACCCGGTTCACTTGCCCCGGGGTGATGACATGGCGTCAGATATTTCCGACATGCCATCAATATCTCTCCCATTCTTGGACATGGGCGAGCTATGGACCGGCTTGGACGTCTTGATCTTCTTGACAGGACTTCCATTTTTAGTGGACATTTTGGTTGTACCCTTGCCAGTGGAAGCGGGAGAGATCGAGTCCAATCTATGTTCTTGGCTCAAGTGCGAAGCAACTTTCAGCTTGTCCCTTTTCAACGTCGGCTTTGTTTTGATAATGACCTTCTTCGTCAGGTTATTATTATTGCTTGATTTCTGCTTCTTCTTCTGATGACTTGCGTCGGAATCGCCAGCTTCATCCTCACTCGCCTCCCGTTTCCTGGGGCTGGCAGCGCGCGAGCCAGGTACGGGCGTGGCCTTTTGCGACGACGGAGGTGTAGACTCATTTTGGGAGTTGCCATTGAGCTTCTGTGCAGCGGCTCGGCTGGCGTTACGACCGCTGTTCCCGATACATGACCCCATGTGATTGTTCAATCGAGTAACCAGAATACACCGTTTGCATTTGCTGCAGGTTGCCGACGGAAACGACAGGACGTTGGGAGGCCGTTGCTCTGGAGTACCATCTTCCTTCTTCTCCACGTCCTTCTTTTTCTTGCCTCGCCCGGGGCCAGGAGCCACCCAGCTCTGGCCGTAGATGTCACAGCCTGGCTTGTCAATATAAGGATGCTTCTTGCAGTATATGACGGCTGGATCGGGTTTTCGGGCGCCTTTGCCATCGGTCGGATGTAATAATCGGGGTAGTTGACATTTGGGACACACGATTTCCTCTATGGTTTTGAGAGGGTTGCCCTTGAGCAGAACTTTTCCATCTTCGTACACGGCCGATTCTGTCTCGACTCGAATGTCAGGCCTCACATCGGGTGACGAACTGTCGGAGGCGTCCGAGGCCATCTTTTCGACACGGATGGCGGCCGTGGTGGCTTTGGCCGTCTTCTCTTCGCGATGCGTCTTCATGACGAGGTCTGCGATGACGTTGTAAAGCACATCATCGAGGACGGAATGGACCTAGATGAACAGGGCGAACAAGAAATCGAGAGTCAACGACACATGCTGCCACAGAATTGAAGGGAGGGGGGAGGCTAGGTTTGTCGGCCATGGCTGATTATTCTTGACATGAACCGAGTTTGGGATTTCAAGTGTCCATGCAATACTGTTCTTTTTTTTTCTGTTCTTTTTTTTCTTCATTCTTGTCCAGTTTCTTTTTTTTTTCTTTTTTTTTTTTTTAAAAAAAAAAAAAAACCATATACGGATATATGTATATATAGAGAAAAGAACAATTCATAGCAGACATGCTTCTCTAGCAACAGCAGGAGCAGTACCGGGCAGGAAATTGGGACAAACAAGGTGGTTTTCCAGGGCAATGTGGGTGTGTGCATGTGCAACTCGTGGAGATGCTCCTGATGTCATCCCAAGGAGGCCAAGGCCAAGGCGAAGGCGAAAGGGGCCGGATGGGCCAGAGCCCAGGTGTGCAAGGAGGGCGATGCAAACGAGCAAACAGGCAGACGGCCACTTACCAGCTTGTCCATGCTGGAGGCATCATCGGGAGCGCGAACAAGGCCGGCCCGGCCGGTAGGAGAATTCATGATGATGACAGCCTGCCTCGCTGGCCTCGAGGGCGCCCGAGAGGGACCGAAAGGGGAAAGCAACAAAATGAAATTCGGAGAGCTGCGAGCGCTCTTGGATTTGGGAAGAGGCTGAGATTTTTCGGGCGGCCCTGGCTTGCCCCGTGTAACGGAGTCGTGTGATGATGGCCGACGGGGCCGAGCGAGTGACGGGGTGGGAAGGAAAGGCTAGGCAGGCAGGCAGGGAAGGAGGCAGGGAGGCAGGGAGGTAGGTAGAAGGCAGGAGGCAGGAGGCAGGAGGCAGGAGGCGGGCAGGGCAGGGCAGGGTAGGTGCCAGGCTGTTCCATATGCTGTGAGTGCCTGTGCTGAATGCTCGGTGCGGCCACTTGCCGCTTGTGACTAAAGTAGGTACTTGATGAATCAACCATTTGACCCAGAAAGTGGCAAACGCGAATCAACGGACAAGAAGAAATATGGATGCTTTTTTTTTTCCCCTTCTTTCTTTCTTTCCTTTTTTTTTTTCAAAAAAAGAAAGCCAGTGGACGGCTTGGCTCTCCCCAGCGTTGTGGCGTCACTGGTCTGGTCTGGTCTGGTAGCAAGTACCCTAGTTGCTGGTGCATCAGGCCATCGAGCTTTGGCCAGACAGTTCCGGCAACGTCTGCTGTGGCCAAGGCGCGCGCTTCACCTCAGAGCGGATAGCACGGTCGTGGAGAAGAAAAAAAAAGGAAATGAAGAACCGGACCGGACCGGATGAGAAAAGAAAAATGGGGTTCTTGCGGAGGCGGCCACCAATGGAGGGACCAGACGGGCGACGACGATGGCAGGCAAACGGAATCAAGGAAAGGGCAGGAATGGAGAGGGCCGGTGGCAGGCAAGATGCTGCCATCCCGTCGCCCTCTTTTCCCCCTTGCGGCTCCCGCTCCAGCTGCCGACCACGGCAAGCACCCGCTCAAGGACGAGGCCATCCTTTTTCTGACCCGACGGCTCTGCATCGGCGGAAATAAGGCCCATCCATGGCAAAGCCGAGCGCCGACGGAGGGACCCCTGGGGAGACGATGATATCATGCCCAGTGCCCAAACGCAGGCAGGCAACGGAAGCCGAAGTGGGCGGCTAGGAGAAATGGCACGCACAGGTACGTACAGGATGCAATAGGACAGCATACCTAAGTACCTACCTAAGTACTAAGGTAGGTAGGTACCTAGGTACTTAGCTAGGCACTTACTTCACAAGTATGCACATGTACGGATTCGCGATTGCACGGGCTCGCAAAGGGCAAAAGGACCACTGTGGTTCCTGTTTGCTCCCGTCTTGCAAGCTTGTTGGACTCCCGCTTCCGCCAGTGCGCCAGTGCGCCAGTCCACTGCTCCTTCCATGTTCAATGAATGCCATGCCCTCGAGCGCCCGACAGACGGCCCCACCTCGACCCCCAATCGGCACATGCAGCGACGAACACAGACCCCAACCAAACTGGCACATTATCATTTGCAGGCAGCTTGGGGCAAAGTGCAGGGAAAACACGAGAAGCATCCCATTGGCTGTGGCAAACCGCCAAATAGGTCGCAAAAGGGCTACTGAGTTGAGGAAAGCTATACGGCATACTGGATTCTACAGAGCAGAGTCCAGGTCATTCTCTCAATATATAGCTATACACTTTCAGTATAGCTTGCTATTAAAATAAAGTAGTGCTTATGTACGTACCTAGGTAGGTACTTACATATGTACATATATCTAAGTACAAACATTAAGTACTACGTAGGTACATAGGTATGTACCCGTGCAGGTGTGGCGCCCGTGACCTATTTGGCGCTTGACCGCACACAAAGGGATAACGTTATGCTTTTGAGCCGCTTCTGAAGAAAACGGGTACTCGGGCCATGCAGTCAGAATCTCTTTGATGCCGAGAAGGCTACATTTACGTACCGACCCACTTCAGCATCCAATTAAAACGAAGCTACTAAGGGTACTTTATGCATATATTAATTTACTCTATTCTATAAGTACCGGAATATATAGCGCTACTTATTTTTAGGTATAAAATAATAGGTTTAGGAAGTTCTCTAAGGTTAAGGAATTTAATCTAATAGAAAGCTGAAGAAAAGCGGGGGCTACCTAGATGTAGCCTTCTCGGCATCAAAGAGATATTCATTGTACTGCACATTCCATGAAAAAAAAAAGTTTTGACCTGCCTGGTCTAGATATGCGCTGATAAGAATGAAAAAAGAAGTGTATAAGCCGTCCCTCGAAAGCATCCTGTGAAAAGCAAGTTCCGGTACACCAGGCGGTGATTTTTTTTCCGTCATGGAAAATGTGTAGATGGACCATGGGGACCCCCCCTGGCGATCCGACAACCACGATGAGGATCGCCGCAGCCATTGTTGAGGTTGGGGGGGGCGGCGGGGAGAAAGAAAAGAAGGAAGAAAAAGAAAAAGAAGGAAGAAAAAGAAAAAGAAGGAAAAAAAAGTAAAGCAAAAAGAAATAAAGAGGAGAAAAAGGAGAAAAAGGAGAGGGAAAAAAAAAACCCCCCATAATTCCATGCCCCTGCACCAGCCTCCCTCACCAACCAAAAAAAAAAGCCCGCCAGCCCCCCCGCAATCGCACCAAGCACCCGCAGACCTCGCAAACCCAAACCCCGCGCCCCATCACATCTCGGTCCCCGCACACACCACCCGCGCGAATAC
>SRPY01000822.1:0-14586 GCA_018360145.1 Claviceps africana | reverse complement strand
GTTCCAAGATGTGAAAAAAAAAAAACAAAAAAAAAAAAAAAAAAAGAGGTTATTGTCACGCGTTCTCCGTCGTCACGCGGGGCATCGATGCCGGTGATGCCTGTCTGGATTGCGCCCTTGTCTTCTGCTTGATTCCACGGCCGTAGGACCAGCAAGACGCCGTCTGATGGAACCAATAAACGCTGCGGATTCGCGCCGGAAAACGCCCTCATGGGATTAGCCCAAGTGGCATGTCGAGAGCGTTTCCCGCGACGGTCCGTGGCGTGGCGTGGCGTGGCGTACAACACCGTCTGATGAATACCAATGGGGAAACAGGCTGAACCTCCCAAGAGAACAAATGGCATGTGTGGACAAAAGAGCCCCCTGATGGTGCTGCGGCATGCATGACGCACGCAACCCGTAACGATTCCCTTTTCACAGCAAAACCGTACGAGGCTGTAAAAGAAACCACAGCAGCGCATACACCAACAAGGCGCGCATCCCATCGTTTCCCCGCCAAAACTTAGTCCCTACAGCACGCCTGGGTAGTTTCCAGCATTCTGTTTCCCTACAGGGTCCAAAGGGTAAACGGGTTTCGCCATGACTTGCGGCCACGGTACCAAGCACAGTACAACCCCGTAGCGTCAAGGCGCGGAGAAATAACCCCGGAAGTACACATGCGCCTGATGTCTTGCCCAGCTAGCAACCCGACATGAATAAAAACGCACCACCTCGACCAACACCCTGACGGCAGCAAGCAGACAAGGTTGCTCAGCCCCAGTGATTCGACAAACGCACCATCTCGCTTCGAAGCAGCACAACGAGGTGATACGCTGTGGCCAACCCAGCAAGACGAAGCTGCCCCCCCCCCCCCCCCAAAAGCCCTCGAGCCACCAACATGACCGACCTTCCCGAACGGCCTATGAAACGGTGCGGAGAGGCCCAACGCCCGTGTCATGGACCAATTTCTAGGAATGCGTGATTCCGAAACGGTTTACACTCGTATGCGCCATGTGTGAATCGCCTGAGCCGTGTACCACGCGTCGTACGCTGCGCCTCTTCCGCACCGTCACACCGGTGAGCCCAACCGCCCATGAGCCTCCCCGCCAGAAAGCACACCGTTCATGATCTGATGCCTCCCATGATTTGAATCATGATTCGACGGTGAAAAGGCCCCCGTAGTAACCAAAATGCTCGTAAGAGATGACGAATGGCCGATGAGGCCGCCGCTTCAGGTGTCACTACATAACTTTCCTATGAAATATCGGTGAGTTACTTATATTCAAGGAGTGCCAAAATACTCCGCTACCGGAGGCATAAGCGAGGTGGCGCTGGGCTTTTATTTAGTTATTCCATCTTGGCTTATTCTTCATTGATTCATGTGCATGTATTCGTGTGTCGTTTGTCTTTAGTTCATGTTATTCGTCTTGCCATCTCGCACGTAGACGCCGACGGGTACAAACAGTCACTTGCACCACGTCCCTCGAGCCACGTCGGAATATGGATAAATTACTAACGATACACGTGGGTCCTGCATACAAGCTCTCAAATCTCCAGCCGCCCCATGGACAAGTCAACGTCCTTGATCCTGACCATCTTGGTGCGAAAGTACAGCTTGTGGCCCAGGTACAGCGCGACAAAGAGAATGAGGCTGACATAGGCGGCGAAGAAGTCGCTGGTGTCCCACTGGATAAAGACGTTGAAGCCGCTCGTCAGCAGGATCAGAATGTTGGAGAAGGCGCCGGCCCAGGACAGGTAGGGCTGCAAGGGGGCCGTGTAGGGCAACGAGCTGCGCGGAATATCGCGCGAGGCGAGCACCTTCATGAAGCGCAGGTGGCAGACGTTGATGAGGGCCCAGACTATGAACCCGGCCACGGCGGTGATGTTGAGCAGCCACTTGAAGACGGTGCCGCCCTTCTCCGACAGGTTGAGGAAGGCCAGCAGGCCGAGCAGCGAGCAAAACATGACGGACCAGTAGGGCGTGCCGTGCCGGTTCGTCTTCTTGAACACGGCCGGGGCCAGCCCTTCGTCGGAGAGAGCGTACAGGACTCGCGTGCTCGAGTAAATGCTCGAGCTGGCCGCCGACAGCACGGCCGTGAGCAGCACGGCGTTGAGGATGTCGGGGAGCACCTTGACACCGGCAAGCTTCGCGACGATGACAAGGGGCGAGGCGGACCCGTCCGAGGTCCCGTTGCGCAAGTCGACGTTGTCGTACGGAATGTTGATGCCGACAAAGAAGACGGTGGCCACGAAGAGGGAGCAGATGCCCCAAAAGGTGCACTTGATGGCGCGCGGGATGGCCTTGTGAGGGTCATGGGTCTCGCCGGCGCCGACTCCGACGAGCTCGGCACCCTGGTAGCAGAAGCCTGCCGTGACGAGGACGCTCCAGAAGCCGACAAACTTGCCGGCGTCGCCCTCGACGAGGTACTCGCGGAAGGCGCCGGGGTTCGACCAGTACTTGAAGCCGATGTAGCCCTGTGTGCCGATGCCCGCATTGACGCAGATGGCAAAAATGATGAAGCCGATGACGGTGACGACCTTGATGCTGGAGAACCACATCTCCATCTCGCCGAAATGCTTGATGGGGAAGAAGTTGGCGGCCGTAAAGATGACCCAGAAGATGGCGATCCAAACGCCGATGCTGATGCTATCGTTCCACATCTTGATGATGAGACCCGCGGCCGTCAGCTCGAGACCATACGTGACGGACCAGCTGAACCAGTAGATCCAGCCCATGGCGAAGCCCAGCGTAGGATCGACGAAGCGACTGGCGTAGACGGTGAAGGCGCCCGCCACGGGCATGTAGGCTGCCATTTCGCCCAGCGCGACTTTTGTAACGAGGTCAGCAATATTCCACGCATATTTTTTACTTTTTCTTTTTCTTTTCCGTCTCCGTCTTTGCAGGAAAGGGATGGAGAAGAAGAAAAAAACAAGGACACGCGTCATGGATAAAACGAACCCATGACCGAGTACACCACGACTCCCATGGCCATAAACGCCAGCAAAAGGGACGCCGGTCCAGCATTCGCCAGCGCTTGCCCCGTGCCCAGAAACAAACCCGTTCCAAAGGTAGCGCCAATGGCAATGAATTGCAGGTGACGACCGTGCAGCGAGCGCGTCAGTCCGGACTGGCCATGCTCGACGTCGTCGGCCTCATGTTTGCCATGGTGCTCGTCGATAACGTGCGGTGTTTTTTCGCCGGATTGCATCGTTTTCCCGCTATCCTCTGACTGTTTCTCTCTCTCTCTCTCTCTTTCTTTCTCTTTCTTTCGGCCGTCTTTTCTCTTTTCTTCTCGTGGGGATGCAAGTATTTTTCGGTCGAGGAGGCGAGTGACAGGAGATAAAGATTATATATATATATATGTGTGTGTATATAAATATATATAAATAAAGCTACGGCTTCCTACTAGGTGACGTGAAATTTGTCAATGGGTAGCCTGCTTCGCGAAAGACAAAACTTTCTGGAGATGAGTTTATTTTAGTCGAGGGAGGAAAAAAAAAACGAATGTCCAAGTCAAGGTCGATATCGATATCGTCGTGGTCGACTTTCGTCAAGGGTGGGGGCGGCGGGAGGAGGATCTTTTGTTGACGTGGACGGATAGATCGTATCACATGGGGCTCAAGTGCATGTAAATATATGGGTACGTCGAGCGACCAAGGCTTGGCGGTGGGCACGACTAGGAAGAAATTTCCGCTCCACGTCCGCGTGCATCGATCCATGCGCAAGACTAGACTAGACCGAGATGTTATCAGCAGTCGTGGCGTGACTCGCTCATACTCGTACGGAGAAGGAAGGAGAGGTGTTTGGGAGGGGGGAAAGGACATGCGAGAAAAAGAAGAGGAAAAAAAAAAGGAGAAAGAGGAGAAAGAGGTTTTCGAACCAAGCAAAAGATACAAAAAGACGATTACGCCATCATGATTCACTTTACTCGGGCAATGTTTACAGGCGTGCGTCGGCCGCGCCTGCCTTGGCGCGTTGCAGATTTTGCGGTTGCGGATGCGACGGCGCGGCATGTGCAGCCAGAGAGAGAAGCACGTCCACTCGACATGGAGGAAGATGCTCCGCAGGGAAGAGAAGAGAATAGGGAAAGAAAAACAAGAAAAAGAAGAAGCAAAAGCAAAAGCAGAAAAGCAGAAAAGCAGAAAAGCAAAACAAAAAAACAATTAGAAACAAGGGCCCCCATTCCCGTCTCATGCACGCAATGACTGCGTCTGCGCGTCAGCGACGGCCTCGTGACTGGCTGGAACGGCGCGTCCACAAAGCAGAAGAGACATGGACGACAGATCCCCCTGGGCCCCTGGACGGGGGTAACTCCGAGCAACCACCGCGTCATACCGGCACTCGTGCCCTGCTTGGGCTCGAACTTAAAAAAATTACAATGAGAAAAGACGATCGGATGGAGGGATGGGAAATGCGGGGAAGTAAATAATGTAATACACAGTATGTACAGTCGTACTCGTACGCACACAAGTTGCGAAACTTTTCCCACCATGTGCGTATCGCAGGTCTGGTCATGGCCCGAAGCCACCGAATGTAGCTCCAACGAAAAGGACGAAGAGAGGAGATGACAGAATCCCGAAGAGGAGACGGACAAGAGAAAGAAGGAACGAAGGAAGAAGAAGAAAAAAGAAAAAAGAAAAAAAAAAGGCCCCGCAGGAAAGAGCCAACAATTCGACATCACAAAATGACAAAGCCCCACCCGCAGCAACTGGGGGGCCCACATGAGCCCATGCATTGGTGCATGGACTGGCCTTGCCGACGGCCCAACCCTGTCGGCAGGGCCCGTCGCCGTGAAAAAGACGAGTGAGCTAGAGAGCTAGAGAGGAGCTAGCAGGCATGGCGCGGCGATGGGAGACCAACACGAGAGTTGTCAACCGGCTTGCTGTTCATCCACTACGATACCTGACCTATCCAAGTATTCAAGGTAAGTACCTAGGTACCTGGTTCTTGGCCTAGTGCCTAGCACTTAACCTGGTACCCAGTACATGCGTAGATGGCCACCTGAGGAATTCTCCTCTGGAAGCGAGCTTATCGCCCCACACACGCCACAGATGTGCCACGGGAATTCTTCGTCACGAATGCTTCGTCACGAATGCTTCGTCACGGATGGATGGAAAATGGGAATGAGGAGCCACCAACTCGCGAAAAACCAGGCGAGGACAAGGGGCTGTGGACGTATATTTCCACGGAACGAACTTGCAGCTCGGATGAGGGTTGTTGCCGTGCACATTTTCTGCGTCCAGAGTGGAGTAGTGAAGCAGTGAAGCAGTGAAGCAGCTCTCGGGTGAACTACCTAGGTAAAGTAGGTAGGCAGGTAGGCAGATCGGTAGGTCGGTGGGTGCCGAACCAATTTTCCTGTCATGTGCACCAACTAGATAGTGTTATCTGTGCTGGCTATGGTGTCATCGGTTGTTCCGAGGATGAATGAGTTTGCCCGTGTCTAGCAACCAGGATTGTGCTACATGAGGGTCGCAGAGATTTTCTTCTTCTTTTTCTTCTTTTTCTTCTTTTTCTTCTTTTTCTTTCTTTCTTTCTTTCTTTCTTTCTTTCTTTCTTTCTTTCTTTCTTTCTTTCTTTCTTTCTTTCTTTCTTTCTTTTTCTTTTATTTCATAATAAGAAAGAGAAAAAAAAGGAAAAAGAAGAAAAGAGAGACAAAAGGTGCGAGCTGGGCAGCAGCACGAGTTCCCCATATAGATTCGGAAGAAACCGCATTTCTGGTTGTGGTAACAGAATAGGAAAGATAGAAGTTCCACGTAGCCTCACCTTCCCGAGCACGACGGAAGACGAGGCTTTTGAGATTCGGTGAAGCAGCGGTGATCGTTGGGAACATTGTTCAATTCCAAGACTTTTCTTCACATCGTCAATGACATGCAAGTGCACCTGGTCGCAAAGCAGATGGTACGTTGCCCTGAAAAACAAACCAATGAACAAATACGTCTTCTGTGCCCGTCACGCTTACTATCGCGAAACAGGTTGTAATACGTAGCGTATCGGTACATGGCCCTGAAGATGCGCAACTCCTCGCTTCTTGTCAGCTCTAGGGCAGGACCTGCCGAATCTAAGCCGCCTCTGGGCGAAGGCGTTGCCGAATCCTGATGATCCATTGCCCACTGGGAATATGCGTCGACCATGGGCTGAACCACATCTTGGTGATGTGCGGCCGAAATGGCAGTGAATCGGTGTCAACGGATGCTGAGTCCAGCGTGGAAAGAGGTTCCGATAACCACCCTGGTACTATCTGAGGATGGCTTCGATATTCCTGCTATGCATTGCTACGCAGACGCCCGTCAAACTCGTGCTTCAGACGGTCAGGTCGAGTTCTCGCAGTCGCGTAGGCATCGACGAAATATCCATCCGCAACGCCGTTCAAACAACTATGCAGGAACTTGTGGTCGCTGACACGGTATTCTGCATGAAATATGGGCGATGCGTGCACAAGGGACTGCAGTGTCCTCTCCTCAAGTCGGGCATGTGAAGCAGAATCTCGAGCCTCAGCTCGGGAGGTAGACTCTCCAAGAGGCCACTACTCTCGGGTCCGGAGTACCGTGTCGACGGGGCCGTCGAGCCAGGACGGGCATCGCCAACTCTAGCTTGCGGACTGTGTGCGCTTCAAGAACATGGGCGGATAAACGCAGCCGCCTCTAAATAGGCCTTCGTTACCAACATGATGATGGCGTGATGGGAAACAAAGGCAGATGCAAGCACTGTCGCTCTCCAACAGGTCCAGCAAGAACGAGGGCAGGAGTGGACAAGGCCGAATAAATGCTCATGAGGAGCAGGCGGGTTGGGCGTCGACTTCGGCGGTGAGTGGAAAAGATGTGTCGGGTGGAGTGACTAAGTTGACTGATTTGAACGAACAATTGGATGAAATGTTGTTGTTTTTGACTGTGAATTTGTGACATGCACAAAGTAAGTACTTAGGTAAGTACCTAGGTACTTGGGTACTTCAGTAGGTACCTTAGTAGGTACTTCCTAGTCATTTGCAGTTCTGGACTGTCCAGTCAAGGGCCCCAAAGTGCGGCGATCGGGCCGACAATTAGCCCAGAGGCATCCGATGAAACGCGCATGTGCGAGTCACAGCCTTAAGTACACTGTACACTAGGAACATATGTATGTACTTGCATACATACATATGTATACATACAGTACATACTCTAAGTATGTATGCGGGCGAGACCGCCCGCATACATGCATGCATGTCTTGCAGCACTAAGTGGCCAACAAAGTGCAGAGATTCGATGCAACGTCATAACTAACGAATAGCACTACTTCTTGGTAGGTCGTTCGTGGTTCAGGTCAACTGGTACGACTAGACATGTTCTATTCGTCATAGGTTTTTCGTCAATCATTTCGGGCTAGCCATTTGCGTGCCGGAGCATAACCAGTGGGTCGTGTGATTCGCCGAATGGCCGCGACCCACTTGGCCCCACACAAGAGCTCAGTATGCTTGTACGTATCGAGTATGTACATCAGGTACCTAGGTACATGATATGTCCTCAATGTAGATCGATGCGCGCCTAGCCACCTAGGTACCTACTACCTACTAGGTACCTAGGTACCTAGATACCCAGTACTTAATCTCTTCCTGGTAATTACTCTTTATTCAGGAGTTCCAGCGCTTGCGTCACTACTTGCCATCACACGAAAACAACATTGAACCCAGACAGCAAATCCCCTCCCCCCTCGGCGCAACTGGGCTTCTCTTTCGACCAGGTCCACGGCATCCTCTGCATCTCGACGCAAGCTTCTGCTTCGCCCCCTCGACTCTCCAGCCAGCAAATACTCTTCCACTCGCCCTCGTCGTGGCGCGCCATCATGTCAAATTGGCAGCAGCAGCAGCAACAGCCGCCTCCGTCGCAGCCACCCCAGGGCTACTACAATTCAGGCCAAGACCAGAATGGATACCAGCAGTACGGCCAGCCGCCTCCGTACTCGTTCAACCCCCCGAAGGAAAGCGACCCGAACTATACATTTGATCAGGCGTTCAAGATCGAGAAGCCCAAGTACAATGATGTCTGGGCCGGTATTCTGGTGCGTATGGCCGGCCTCGCTCGGGTCCGTTGTGACTTGAGGCTAAGGAAGTGCTTGTGTAGATGCTGTTGTTTTTTGGCGGGTTCGTCGCCGTCTCGGCCGTCACGATTCGAGGATATGTCACAGGCGCGCACGGCGGAGGAATCTATGGCGGCAACAATACCTTCGGGCTCAACAATAATAGCATTATCTTGTTTGGGTTGAGCCTCGCCCTGGCATTTTTGCTCTCCTGGGCGTATCTGACCCTGGCCAGGTTCTTTCCCAAGCAGTTCATCTGGATTACAGGAATCCTTAACGTGGCATGGGCTATCGGAACTGCTATCTTCTACCTTTACAAGAAGTACTGGTCTGCCGGCATCGTCTTCCTCATCATTGGCCTGTGAGTTCTCCCGTTCTCCCCCCCTCCCCTTGACGCACGTTTCCATTGACTCTGTAGGTTCACCGCCTTTGCGTTCTGGACATGGATCCCGCGTATCCCTTTCTCGGCTCTGATGCTCAAGACGACCATCAATGTGAGCAAGAAGCACGGCCACGTCTACATGGTGTCACTGATCGGCGGCATCATTGCCCTGGCCTTATCTGCCTGGTTCTCTGTCACCCTGACGGCCATTTACGTCTCGTATGAGCCCAGCAACACGAACCCCAACTGCCGAGCCGGCGGCAAGGGCTGTAGCAAAGCCAAAGTCATTGGTCTGATCGTCTTCATTTCTTTCACCATGTATTGGATACTGGAATGGCTCAAGAACACAATTCACACGACGGTAGCGGGCCTCTATGCCTCGTGGTTCTTCAGCCCACCCGGGCAGTTCCCCAAGGGAGCCACGCGTGGTTCCGCCAGGCGTGCTCTGACGTACAGCTTCGGATCCATCAGTCTGGGGAGCTTGGTCATCGCCATTATCCAGTTTCTGCGTCAGTTGTGCTCCGTTGCCAGACAACAGGCTGGGGATGAGGGCGGCGTACTGGGCATAGCCGGCTACGTGCTGTTCTGCATTCTGGGATGCCTCATCTCGTTACTCGTAAGTCTTTGCGTCGGCCGTATCCAATGACCTGGAGCATAACCGCTAACGCCGCCGATTGCCCCCAGGAATGGGTTGTTCAATTCGTCAACAAATATGCCTTTTGCCATATTGCGCTCTATGGCAAATCGTACTTTAATGCCGCCAAGGACACGTGGCATTTAATTAAAGACCGAGGCATTGATGCTCTGATCAACGTACGCAACGCAACGATGCGATTTTCTCCTTCCCTCCCTATTGTCTTCATATTTTTCCTTCCCTTTCCGCGTCTCAACTGTTGCTGCGAGCGCACTAACACAGAGAGGTCTAGGACTGTCTGATTGGACCCGTGCTCTCATTCGGAGCCCTGTTTATCGGATTCATAACCGCCCTGTTCGCCTACCTGTACCTTCTCTTCACCGACCCGGCATACAACAAGGGCGGAAGCTATACGGCCGTCATTGTCGCATTCGCCTTCCTGATGGCGTTCCAGGTGGGATTGATCTTCACGACGCCAATCTCGAGCGGCGTCGACACGATTTTCGTCGCGGCCGGGTGGGATCCGCAGGTCATGATCAGCAATCATCCCGAGCTGTACCAGGAAATGGTTACGCTGTACCCCAAGGCCCAGCAAGCCATCTCGGTGAGGTGAATGAGAGGCTGGCGTGCATGATGTCTTGGGTTTCGAGAATCGCCTACTTTTGGTTGTGTGCCAAGTATTCATGAGAATGAGTCTGTAAGACGGGCGAGGTACTATTCTACATTAGTATTTTTAATCAGTATTTCCCTTTTCCCTTTCCTCATATCCCTGTCCCGAGCAGCCCGTCTGTCATGTGTTTTCCCTACTCTCTCTCGTTCAATGCCTCACGAGCCATGCTTGCCGTGGTCAAGATTGATGCCGCGCCATGCTGGAACGGGCAAGTACGGCCATGTTGATGAGTTGTGTTGGATTTGAAGGGCGGGAATCCAATGCAAATTATGGTTCGCTTGCTGGAACGTGTTGGAACGAGGATTACGAGGAGTCAGCGTGGAGAGAAAGGGTAGGGGAAACCCAGGAAAGAAGAATAAATAATATAACAAGTAAAATCATAATAAATAAAAAAAGAAAAAAAAAAGCTTGAGTAAAGTAGAATTAAGGAATCTATGTTAAAAAAACAATTTCACACCTATAAACATCCTCAATCTGCGTGTGTAAAAGCCAAGACCAGTGCTAGAGGACCAGAATTTAGCGTGTGGGCAGGGGCACGAGGCGGGATACCGGATGCTGGAGACAATTATGCCCCGCGTTTGGCATTAATTGGTCGTCGGACACATTCGCGGACTAGCGGCCACGGGCCGGCCCCGCGGGTTTAGCCCGGGTGGAAACCAGCGAGCGACATGGCACTTTGACGGGAAAAGTAGACGTCTTGTATTTTCCACAGAAAATGGCCGCAAATCTGCGCAGAAAAAAAAAAAAAAAAACCAAGGCTCTACGTTGTGATTTTCTACCGCAAAGGCGAACGAGGGGACTGCCCGACTGCTCTCGCTGCATCCCTTTCACGCACCCCATTGACGGGTCCTCGGGCTGCCCTCCTCAAATACTCGACCCGGTATCCGTAAACTCGTACCCGCCGACCCCGTTGAGCAGCCTCCTCTCCCTCTCGACAAACGCCTTGGGCAGGTCGATGCCGACGCCGAAAAACACAAAGACGGCCCACTTCCACCGGAAGGGGTTAAAGGCGACGCAAAAGACGAACCACCACACCAGCTCCAGGTAGGTGAAGAAGTCAAAGGCGCCCGTGGGGCTCGTCCGCTTGAGCAGCTTGGTCATGTCGATCCAGCGCCTCATCCAAAAGGGGCTGGGCCGCGTGAGCGGGTCGACGAGGAACATGAGCAGGACGCGCGTGTAGATGCCAATGTGCCAGTTGCCGACGGAGCCAATGGCCGAGATGTACGTGCAGTTGATGGCCGACACGGACGGGTGCGTCGGTGGAAAGGTCTGCAGGTACCAGTTGGGCGGCCCGTAGGGCTGCTCGAAGCAGTCGTCGGGCAGGAACGACAGCGAGGGCCTCTTGAAGCCCGTCGCCATGATGACAATGTCGGCCCGGACGACCTCCTGATGGCCCGGACCGCCCTTGGGAACGCCCCGTTCGCGCCGGTTCACCTGCACGCCCTTTTCGACGAGGGACTCGACGTCGCCGCGGATCCACGTCGCCTGGCCCTTGCGCAGCTTGTCCATGATGTCCGAGTTGACCATGGGCGTGTCCGTGAAGAGGCCCTTGTCCACGGGGACAATGTCCTCGAGGTCGCGGTAGAAGAGCTTCTTGAGCAGAAACTCGGGGATAAAGGAGAAGATGGTCTCCTGGCCAAAGATATTGAGTGCCAGCAGCGTGTTGACGACGATGTTGCGGGGGATGATCCACTTGTCGGAGCGGGAAATAATGGAGATTTTGCCCGCGTCGGCGGCGGCGGCGAATTCGAGGGCCTCGACGGCCGAGGCGCCGCCTCCGATGATGGCGATGGACTTTCCCTTGGCGTTTTTCCTGGGTTTCCAGCGTTAGTCTGGGCATTGTTTGCATGAGCTATCCCGTTGAATTTCTTCTTCTTCTTCTTCTCTTCTCTTTTCTTTTTTTTTCAACCTTTTCCCTTTCTTCTTCTTCCAGGGACAAAAAAAAACCTTCTTACCCAGTCAGCTGGCTACTGTGATAAATCTCCCCCTTAAACTGCTCCATCCCCGGAAGAGTCGGCAGCTTGGGCTCCCCGCACGTGCCCACGGCGGCAATCAAGCCCTCGAAGCGACCGTTGGACGGGTCGTTGATGATCCAGCGGCCCTGGTCATCCTGGTACGTCTTGGTGACCTTGAAGTTGAATCTCGTCTTGCGCTGGAGGCGGTAGCGCTTCCACAGCAGGGTCAGCTGACGGACGATTTCGCGGCGGTCTGGGTAGCCGTCTGACCAGTTGACGGACGGATGAAATCTATTTTTTTTTTGACGCAAACCACGGTCAGACGCGGAGATTTTCGACACTTTCATTCTTTTTTTTTTTATCTCCTCTCCTCCTCTCTGTAATTTCTTAGGCACCTACCTGTACATAATGGAGTGTATTTGCAACGCAGACGTGTCGTTTACTTTCTACAACCTGGCTGTCAGTGAAAATCCGAAAAAGAAGGACGAAAGTGAACAGGGAGGCCTCTATCCACGAACTAGGGCGAGAGGGTGAAGACGTACACTCCATATCCCGCCAAGCTGTTCCTTGGTCCCCGCATCAAAAATGACCACGTCAAAGCCGTGGCCGACGCAGTGCGCAGCAGACGTGACGCCCGTGATGCCTACGTTCAGGAGTCCCCAGCCGTCAGTCCCGGCTCATGAGCACTCTGAGGTGGGCGGGCCCAAGGGCACGGGGAACCAAATAAAAAAGCGGTCGGGATTTTACCTGCGCCGATGATGGCGATTCTCGGCCTGGACAGCTCGGCGTCCACGCGGGGCGGATGAGGAGAGAGCATCGAGTGGAGAAGCCATTGCAGGGACTGGTAGATGAAGAAGAGCGGATCCAGAAGCATCTTGACGAATCCCTCGACCAGGACGCCCATGATGGCGGTTCTTTGTGGAAGACGAGGCCGAGGAAAATGTTGGGCCGTTGCCGTCAATTGAAGTGGGAAGCGAGGGAATCCTGGGGGGGGGGAAGAGGAATAAAAAATAAAACCAAAAATAGACAAAAAGAGGAATTAACACTAAAAAACAAAAATAGAAATAATACAACAGCAAAGGATTTAAAAAAAAAACAGATGAGAAAGGGGAGGAAAAGACAAAACGTGCCCGCTTCGTGTTTTATTCCTCGCTCGCCGCGCCCCCCCCCCCCCCCCCCCCCCCCAACGCGCAGAGGCTCTTTCGCGCCCAGGCACACGCCCTGTCTCAACCAAATCGTCGCACCCGCCCAATGACCACCCTTGAGCGGCACAGCATGGCGACATGCCGAAATGCCGGTCACAGAAAAGAGCCGTGAGACTGCGCCGAGGAGGTGACGTCATGACATCGTCAATCGGCAGGACACGGACCACTTTGACATGTGAATGACATGGTCGTCGTTCGGACTAGGAGGATGGGCGAGAGGTGGAGCGGCCCGGGATGGATCCTTTTCCCTGCCGGCCATTGGTGGAAAGAAGGGAGTGGAGATACCATGGACCGGATGGGGCTTGGCGGCAATGTTGGAACGGGACGGAAGGGGGGGGGGTCCTTTTTTTTTTTGCATCGGGGCGGGCGGCGCCGATGGCGATGCACCAATCGGGGCGGCGGGGGGGGCGGACATGTTGCAGGATGACCACGGACTTTTGCCGTCCTTCTTTATTAAAAGGGAAAAGGGAAAAGAAAAAAAGAAAGGACGAAAAAAAAAAAAAAAAAAAAAGACGCGCTCCTGGACTTGCCTTGTGGTAAGTTGCCACGCCGCCCCGACGGCGTCGTCGATCACGACGTGCAGAGCCAGGCGCCTGGACGCTGGGCCTTCTGAACACGTCGAGGTCTGCGGCCGCGTCGTGGTGATTGGGCCAAAAAAAAAAAGATTCGCGCAAATAAGAATAATGGCAATGAAAACAAGAATAAAATAAAAAACCCCTGCGCCTATATGCCGGGTCATGATATTGCAGGCTCGTGGGCGGCATGGGACGCCGTTGGGTTGCAACCAGGAGGACCGGCCGTGGGATGGAACCTCGAGGACGACAATGGAGAGTGGTTCTGTGCGTTGGGACCTGGGCCTGCGCCGCGTGTTTCGCACATACACATGTATGTACACATGTATGTATGTCGTATGCATGTTTTGATGCCGAGGAGGTTGCCCTTGTGAACCGCCCCCTATTTCCTCGACGTCTTACTGGCGTGGCCTCGGATGAACTTGCAGTGAGCCGTGGCATGGGGGGTTGTTGCGGACGTGCAGTGCAAGTGCAGCCTGCTCAGCATGTGGGAAATGGATGTAGGTCCGTGTGAATCAGAAATGTGCCTGAGCCGAGCATATATAGACTGCCAAGAAAGGGCCGTGAATCAAGGCTGCCATCAAGGGCGGGAACCTCATGCGCGTTTGCATTATACTTTTCCGTTTCCAGCCTTGTCGCTGCGCATGCCGGATTCGGTCGATATGGCCTGGGCATACATATGCATGTACATACATGTATGTATGTAGACAACTTCATAAGCATATGCCCATCCCAGGAGGCCAGGGGCAAGGGAAGAACAAGTTGACCGCACCATGATCCGTTGCGCCTAGCCACTCGGGGGAGCACCAGTCCTCGATGCCGCGTTTCTTGGCCTCTCAGCTCCTTTTCTCTCTTACTTGATGACTTGGGGAGGGGAGCGAATGGAGCAATCTCCGTCCGAGCCGAGGTAGTCGGGGTGGTCGAGGGGTCTTTGATAATCGAGATGGATCGACCCTGCGCGGGCCCTACGCGAGCCCTACGATGGTCATCGTGTCTTGTTCCTCTTGCCTTTTCACTGCTCTTTCTTTTTCTTCTTTTTCTTTCTTTCTTTCTTTCTTTCTTTCTTTCTTTCTTTCTTTCTTTCTTTCTTTCTTTCTTTCTTTCTTTCTCCGTGACACCCTCCTGCGGGGGCCCAGACA
>SRPY01000821.1:0-14590 GCA_018360145.1 Claviceps africana | reverse complement strand
AAGAAAAAGAAAAAGAAAAAGAAAAAGAAAAAGAAAAAGAAAAAGAAAAAGAAAAAGAAAAAGAAAAAGAAAAAGAAAAAGAAAAAGAAAAAGAAAAAGAAAGTAGAGGGAGAAATAACATAAATATAAATAAACACCCTATAATACCTTTACTATATAAAAAGGTAACCATGACAAGGACATGATGACAACAAACCGACAAGGACATCTATAACAAAGCCAAGAAACATGTACAAGACATACCGCATAGAACCGCCGCCCACTTATTCCCAGCAGGCCAGGACTTGGGATCCTCCGCGTCATCCGGGCCCTCCCATCGCACGAGATGGGCATCCCCGGCGCCGCTCTTCTCAACCCCTCGTTCCAGGTCCCGTCGTTCCCGACTCCCATCTCCTCGAGACGCGGGCCTGCAGAGCGAGGAGCTGTACCGCCGCGCCTCGGCCTCGTGGTCCCGGGAAGAGCCATCCGGCGAGGCAACGCCCGTCGCGGGCGCGCACGAGGGCCACGCGCGCGTATTCTCGTCGTCGGCTTCATCGACGGCGGTGGCGGACCGGCGAGAAGAGCCCCGTGTTTGTGCTTGCGTCGGCATGACGGGAGCCCTGGACGTGGGTGCGCAGCAAGGCCAAAAAATTCAATGACAAAACCAACACGTCCTGCACCATGTCCACAAGAACATACAGGAAACAAAAGCTTTTCGTTTTTTTTTTGTGCGCCGCCGTCGTATCGGGGAGCACAAAAAAGGGGGGGTAAAGATGGCGATGGCGCAAGACAAGAGCCCTGTTTCCCTCGTCGAAAACGTCTTGTCAGGCGCTGGCAAAAACTGGCGCTGCGGGTGTCGTGAAGAAAAAAGGGAGGCATCGCCATGCCGAAGACGCCGGGTCTTGCGCGGGACGAAGGCGCGAGACAAAAGCAGACGTAATCCTGACTTTACTGTCCATTTTCTTGGCCCCCTTTTTTTTCTTTCTCTTTTCTCTTTGTTTTTCCTTGTTCTTCTCGCACATTGGGACTGGCGCATGCGCCTCCCTTCCTGCCGGGCCGTCATCGGAGTTGTATCTCCGTGCCGACAAAAGCTGGGGAGGCGGGAAGCGGGAAGGGTGAATCCGTGTAAAGTCCTTTTCGTCCGCGACACCGCTTTGGTATGGACCAGTGGCACGGCGGGAACAACACCAGTGAGACAAGCACGGCAGGATGGGAAAGAAAAGGGAGAGCAAGGGCGGCGGCATGCTCGCCTTGTGGCCTTTTTCCGTGTCCATCTGGCGACTTGCTTGTCTTGGCGCGGGATGACGTTGCTGTTTGCCAAGCGTTGGGTTGAGCAGGGTGCGTGTACGTGCTCAACGGCTTTTCCCTTTTTTTTTTTTTTTTTTTTTTTTTTTCCTTTTTTTCCTTTTTCGGTTTGTTTTGAATGTGAAAAATTCCTTCTTCCCCGCTACAGCACCCAGGGACGCCCCTTTTCGTCCTCAGCGGCCTTGATCAGCAAACGGGACCCTTTTCGTTTCCCGTCTAGATACACACACACCATGGTACTCGTCGAAGTTGGTCGAGGTTATGTTATGCCGCATGTTTCGCATCCCGAAGGGGAAATCGGCAGCCCTGCCGGCCGGAGAGATGTGGAGCCAGGTGGGGCTATGGCCGCTCTCATTGGTCACGCTCCGCCGCCGTGCCGTTGACTCGCCGGCCGTCCGTTGCCGAGTCAAGACTTGGCTCCGCGGGCGTAGAATTCTTGCCAAGGCAGCGATTTTCGAGGCTGTAACGGCTCCTGCATAAAGAAAAGACCTCGTAAAACCAAGAGAATCGCCCCGACTTTTATGATAGAGTTCCTACATCAACACGTAAATCCAAGTGCCTCTCATCTCGCCTTAGTGTCATTGACTTCGTAGCCTTCTCCTGACCTCGCCGGTGCCTTCGCGCACCTTGGGCCTCGTTGCTGCTGATTCTCCAATTATCCGTTGGCTGCGTATTTGCGTAACTCATGTACGTCCATGGCAATTAACGACATTCCAGCCACAATGGTCTGGCTTAGTGACCATGGTTTGCACTGCACGTATGCCATCCGCCCAACCCCAGCACCCATTCATGTGCTGGCAGCCGAAACCCGTGGCGTATCTTCCCCCGGCATCTCACCAACTACACGTGTCTTGTGGAATCTCGCAGCATTGGTGTCGTTACATGCTCAACCCTAGTAACCCAGTAGCCCAAACGCCTCGACAACTGGAATCAAAAAAGTACATTGTTCGTCCGTCCACACGTTGATCCGATGCACAACCTTGGGCCAATTTTTTTTTGATTTTCTCCATCCTTGCCTCTCCCACCTGTCTTTTTTTATGTACGTGTTTGCCCATATACTCATGTCCCTAGCACTGTTTATGCCTCTGTGGTAGATTGTTCCTTGCTGTCAACTTTCTTGGCGGCCGGTTCGCCGGCGCTACCGTCTTCCTCGCGCTCTCGCTTGCCGTTGCTCGCCTTGTCCTCAGTCGTGGACTCGGTGGCAGAAGGACCGCTGGAACGTGTGTCAGTGTACCTCGAGGTCCTGTGAGAGACGATGCAAAGAAAGGGGGTCTTGCATATGGATTTTTTTTTGTTGAAGAGGTGTGTGATGATGAAAAGGGTAGGGATAGAGAAAAAGAAGAACAATTGAAAAAAAAAAAAAAAACTCACTCATCATACGTCTTGTCCTTGGGTGGGCCATCTTCGCGTCCTCCGCGCTTACCGCCTCGGCCCCGGCCTCCACGACCTCCGCGACCTCCGCGACCGCCCCGCCCTCCGCGGCCACCTCGGAATCCACTCTTCTGGTCCTGATCGCGTCTCTTCTTCCAGTCGTCCTGATCGCGGTTGTTGCGACCCTTGCCTTTGGCGCCAAAGTCCTTGCCCTCGTAAAACTTGCGCGTTTGAGTAGCACTGGGCTCGAGCTTACCCTGACGGATCAGCTCGCTCTTCTCCTCGCAGTAGTCCTTCTTGGACATAATCTTCAAGTCGTGCCCTTTCCAGGTAGGCTTGGGTTCTGTAGCAACAAACTTCTTGGCCATCTCCTCATCCGCAAACGTGACAAACACGGATCCCTTGAACAGGTTCTCGGTGGTGCGTCGCAGCTTCAGACCCTTGACTTCGCCAAACTGAGCGAAGAAGCTCTCCAGGTCGAATTGCGTGTCCGGGTTCTCGTCGCCAAAGCCCTTGACATAGACGGTGGAGGCTTCCACCTTGGCTTTTCCTTCGGCCATGGGCTTGTAGGCAATCTTGCGCTTGACCAATTCGGATCCTTCTTCGCCCGAAACTTCAAGAACCTTGCTGTCTCGAAGGGCCGCGACAACGGCGCTGTAGGGTTGGAAGGTGCGCATGCGTTTGAACGAGTGTATCTTGGAGATGGCTATGGGCTTGTTTTCTGATCCACCACACGATTCCCACATAAATTTGTCCTGGGCAAAGTTCCAGTCGCCAAAGTAGAATTCGACCTTTAAACGGCAATTTCGATTCAGTAAATGGATCATGTGGAGCGTCGCGATTGCGAAGAATAGAGAGCGGAGCCGGAGAGGGAGTGGTGAGAGTCTTGTCCAGGACTGGACGATGTGAAGCGAACGAGAGTACAGAGTGTGGGCTGCCGGATAAAACTGACCTGCTTTCGAATGGCATCAGGGTCATCCGTCACCTCCCGAACACTGGGGTCAAATTTGTTGTTCTTCTTGACATCTTTGTAGTCGATCTTGGCAGTGGTCTTGATCATGGTAGACTCTTGAGCAGGAGCAGAAGCAGGAGCAGCGGCAGAAGCCTGGTTCTCCACGGCGGTCTCGGTGGAAGTGGCCTCGGGGATGTTGGTCTCGGCAGGAGTCGCCTCGGTCATGTTGACCTCGGCGGGAATGGCCTCCATTGGTTTGGTGGTGGCCTCGGCCTCGCTCATTTTCCGTCGGCTCGGAGGAGACCAGCGTTCAACTATTGATTGGAAAGTGCGACAACAAGAAGCGACGCCAAGAAAAAAAATTCGAAGAAAAAAAAATCTGTCATATCAACATGAAATTGTTAGCATTTTTTGGCAGACAAAGGTCGAAGAAAACCGGCCAAGAGTCAGGGAGGAAGAAAAAGTGGCGGGATGAACAGAGAGAGCGCGCGTCGAGGAAAAGAGTCATTGTTTCAAGCAGCAAGCTAAAGGTGTCGCTTCGCTGGCAGATGGAACGAACCTTTGTTTTATGCGCAGAGAAGAGAGTCGGTGCTGCCAATTGAGAAATTGACGGTGCACATATCGCAAGAGGAAAAAAAATCATGGGAATTCTGCCGCCTGGCAGATTGGCCAAGGCGGATGGAAAATCTTGGTGCTGGGAAGAGCTGTGCCTCACCGCCCGCCCGGCGGTTTCCCCAATAAGCTTAGCCCGGTTTTGTCCTCTCGCCATGAATCCATGAATGTTGCCATGTACATAATACGAGTGATACCATACCGCACAACACAACACACGTTCAGGACATCAGCAGACAGACATCATGACGTGAGCCGATGGGGTCGACTGGAGCCGATTCATGAATTCAGAACGGACGGACGGACGGACGGACAGACGGACGGACGAACCATCCGGAAGTAGAGAAATAGACCAGAAATCAATCTCACCCTCTGGCAATGGGCAGGTGTATCAAATGTTTTTAATGTCCCAGATTCATAATCCTTCGTGGAAATACGGCTCACCATGAAACGCTTCCACCACATTCGGAAACATCTACCACCAGTCTACTCCTTCAGATTCGGCAGCAGACGCACAAATATCCCCGGCCACATCGAATTTCGACACAACTTCTTCACCCACTCCAGGAAATCTACCGGCTCAGGTGCGAGCTTGCCCCTCACCGTCGTCGCAGGAACCTTGTTTGTGTGGTGGCTGTATCCATCGCAAGAATTCGCGCAGCTCGTTCCCTCGATACGTGAAGATGAGCTCCGTCATCGCACAACAAGTCATGACGAGAGCGAGCACGGAGATGGGTCAGCCGAGACCAAAGCACAGTCCGAGACTGCGTGGGAAGGCTTCGTAAGACGCGTTGAAAGCATTGCGCTCATCACCGATACCGAATGGACTGTTTTCTCTGGCAAGTTTGCTGACCTGGTTCTCCCGGATTGGTCCAAATTCGTACCTGGATATCTCAGGAAGCTTCAGAGAGAGCTATCCATGGCTCCGGGCTCCCTAGCGGATGAGATTTGGAAGGAGGCACACGACCCGGAAATCAACCCAGAGATTGCCTGGACAGCCAAGGTCCGCGTATCTGGTGAGCTCTGTGACGATGAACGTGAGTTCTTGTCCAGGAGGAAACGAGTTACCCGGCTAGCCCTGGCCAAATACCTTGGCCTGGAGGAGAGCGACGTCCATCCAGATGACGTTCCGACCATCGCCATGTGTGGATCAGGAGGCGGCTTGCGTGCTCTTGTATCTGGCACTGGCTCTTTGATTGCTGCGGAAGAGGATGGCCTGTTTGATTGCGTCACGTACACGGCAGGCGTCAGTGGTTCCTGCTGGCTTCAGGCTCTTTTGAATTCCTCCATTACTGGTGGCGATCTGAAGAGACTGCTAGAACACTTGAAGGCACGAATCAACGTCCACATTGCGTACCCGCCCGTTGCCTTTCACTCTCTGCTCTCACTGCCCACCAGCAAATACCTTCTTAGCGGACTCGTGGAAAAGCTCCGAGGCGACCCCAAGGCTACCTTTGGACTGGTCGATATCTATGGATTGTTGCTAGGCGCGAGGCTTCTCGTGCCCAGGGGGGAACTGGGTGTCAACGAGAAGGATTTCAAAATCTCCAACCAGCGCGTTGCCGTCAAGTTTGGAGAACGCCCGTTGCCCATCTACACAGTCGTGCGCCACGAAATTCCCCAGGTGGAGGCAACACAACGAGAGCCGACGGAAGCAGAGAAGAAGGTAGTCAAGGACAACGCCTGGTTCCAGTGGTACGAAATCACACCCTACGAGTTTTTCTGCGAGGAATTCGGTGCTGGCATACCGACGTGGGCCATGGGTCGCAGGTTCAACAACGGCAAAGATGTTCCACCGCAGAACGGGTTCCATCTCCCCGAAATCAGGGTGCCACTCCTCATGGGTATTTTCGGAAGCGCCTTTTGTGCCACACTGAGCCACTACTACAAGGAGATCAAGCCGTTGATGCTCGGCATCGCCGGCTTGGCCAGCATCGATGACTTTGTCTCGGGCCGAGACGACGACTTGAGCAAAGTCCACCCCATCGATCCTGCCACGATCCCCAACTTCGCGTACCAAATGCACGGCAAGCTGCCCAGCACTACACCACGAAGCATATACGAACAGGAACACATTCAGCTCATGGACGCCGGCATGTCCAACAACCTGCCAATCTATCCTCTTCTTCGACCCGGACGAAATGTCGACATTCTTGTCGCCTTTGATGCTTCCGCCGACATCCAGACAGACAACTGGCTCTCCGTCGCGGATGGGTACGCTCGTCAGCGCGGCATCAAGGGCTGGCCTGTGGGCATTGGCTGGCCCAAGCCCTGTGAATCTGTTCAGCAGACGACCAAGGAGCTCGTCGATGCCGAAGCCGCCTCGTCCAGAGAAGCAGACCGGCGCCTCCAACAAGCCAAAGACGACCAGCAAGCTCTCCGTCAAGCCGCCGAAAGCAAGTCCTCGGATCGGGACGCGGAGAATGGCGCGACAAAGTATGACGCTGGAAACGGGCAGAACGGCGGTCTAGGATACTGCACCGTCTGGGTCGGCACCACCCAGGAACGGTCGCTTTCCTCCAGCCCCTCTGCCAAAGCCATCGACAAGACCAACAGATGGCAACTCATGGAACCTGACGCCGGTCTCGCCGTCATCTACCTTCCCTTCCTCACCAACCCCAAGGGGCCTGCCATCTCCCCCGGCACGACCGACTTCCTCAGCACATGGAACTTTGTCTACACGCCAGACCAAATCGACAGCGTAGTCAAGCTCGCACGCGCCAACTACAGCGAGGGCAAGGAGCAGATTCGATCCACGGTCAGGGCAGTCTACGAGAGGAAGAAGATGCTGCGGGAACAGGCGGAGAGCAAGAGGGCGCGGGATGAGGCCTCGCAGTCGTTGGCAATCTTGACTAGCTGATTTGGGGGATGGACATGGATTCTTCTAGACGCCGTTCTTTTCTTCGGACTGTGCGGCGTTTAATTCAATGGACTTGATGTCAGGGCAGAATTGCAGGGCAGAATAACGGAACAAAACAACAGGGCAAAACAACAGAATTGTTTTTGCATTCATCTGTCCATCTCTGATATTTCCCAATCTTGCCTCCCCCCCCTTCTTTTCCCCTCGTCTAAATTTATAGCATATCCTTTCTTCTCCAAGATGTTGCCCATGCCGAAGGGCTTTCTACAGCAGCATTGATCATGGTCTCCAACATCAAGCCTCATGCATCCAAGATGAGCAAGGCCCCCTCCTCAGTGGTCACACGGTCTTGTCACCTTTGTCCCATTCCTAAAGGCTAGCTGTTCTACAGTGTATTTTAATGTACAGGGGCGGCCCTTTTCTTTCGGTTTCCCGCCCGTCAACTTCATGCACTAGAATACAACCGAACTTGCTTTGCTCGTGACTTGTTGTGCCCCGGATAGCACCATCTCCACGCGACTCTTCCGTCCAACCCTCAAGTTTTCTCTTTTCCCTTGTCTTTTTTTTCTTTTTCTTTTTCTTTTCTTTTTCTTTCCTTTCTTTCTCTCTCTCTGTCTTCACTTTACACCCTGCTTTCTTTCTTTTTTTTATACCCTCTCTTATTTCACTGATTCGAGGTGAATTTGTCTTAAGTTTTTTTTTGGGGGGGGGTTGTGTGTGTATTTTTTTAGATGATTTCACCAATGTCAATGTGTGGCGCTTTCCAAGCCTGTGCACCGTCCTCCATCGTATCACTCGGTACGCGGACCTTGTTTCCAGGACTGTACAGATACCACGACTTTAGTGCGTTCATGCAGGCCTTACGCCTGCTCATATCCAGGCTGGGGCCCGCGGCTTCTCCCAACTTCTCCTTGCCACTGTAGATGCCCACGACGTAGACGGGCGTCCTTGACAGACGACCGGTTTCGCTCTCCAGACGGGCCACGGGGGCTTCGAATCCTTCCCTCGCGCAGAGCATGGCCAGCTCGCGCGTTGGCAGGTGGAAGCTGAAGATGGACTCGGGGTCAAACTGTTTTGACAGGATGTGTGACGTGACAAAGGACTTGGCCGCCTCGCGGCCGCAGTGCGTGTAGATGGAGCCAACGACGGCCTGCACAAAGGAGCCAAACGCTTCGGCCTGAAGGAGATCGTGGGCCGCGGAGACGTCGTCGTCCGACTTGGGCAAGGCGTCTCCGAAGACATCGTCGAGAACGACGCGACTGCTCAGGCCGCGCCTATACGAGCTGTTGCGCTCCACCTCGGTGCGGACGTAGGCCCATCGCTTGTTGAGCATGTGTTTCCCGTCGGGCCGCCACTGCAGCAGGCCGGGATCGACCTCCTCGCCCGGGGCGGCGGCCGCCTCGACGCCCCATCGACGAGCGACCTGCTGTAGGGATTCTTGGCCGGCGAATGCCCTCAACGTTTCGTACAGAACCTCCATGGGCAGGCGCGGCCATTTGCAGACGATATACTCGAGTACGTGGTAATTGATGATTGTACTCCCCAGGAAGGCCAAGTTTGCATTGTTGAATCTCAAATTGTCATCGGCCGACGGCGTGACGAGCGCTCGCGCCATCGTCTGCAAGGGTACCTTGGTCGACAGGGCCAGCCGTGCATGGAGCGCGGCGAGCTTGGCCGACCCGAGGCTTCGTTCGGGCGGTGGTGACGGCAACGGGACTCGCGATGACGGTGGTGATGATTCGTCGCCGGCCATGACTGGTGCGGCTTGCGGCGCAAGGGCTGCCGAGGTTTGGCATCGGATCGGCGGGAAGAAATGTGTTCGGACCGAGAGGGGAGATGCTCCAGGACGGGCGTGGGACAACTGTCTGCAGCTCCATTGTGAAGCCGCTCGTAAAGGCTTCATCCTGGCAGCGATCGGGGCGACGAACCACCTCCCTCACCTGGATGGACCGCGAAGGGGTGGATAGAAGAAATTAAAGAAGAGAAAGGGAAAAAAAAACCTGAAAAAAATAATAATAAAAAAAGACCCGAAGATGGCCTAATCCTTCGGCTCTTCCGGCTGTGGCATCGAAAGTTTTCCAGGAGTGCGAAACAAACGAAGGGGGGGAGGGAAAAAAGAAGAAGAAGGAAACCCGAATCAAACAACGAGGCCCCAAAAATCGTGCGGCGATACGGAGGTGCTATGTGCAATCTTCAGTTTCCACCAAGACCAAAAGGGCAGTCCACGGAAAAAAGTTCACCTGAGAGCCGCGCAGCTGCCGAGGGGGCCACTTCTTTTTTTGACGCGGAGAGACGGAACAATACTCGGACCGCGGGGACGGCCAACGCTGCCGCGGACAAGCTGACTTGAGCCGGGCCCTTCCCTTGGTGGTCGCCGGGCAAAGTCCAGTCGAAACGACGCAGGCCGCGCACCTCGATTTCCAGAACCCTCCCTCACGTCCGTCGGCAATTCAATCAAAATGGTACGTCTCGGACCCGGTCTCACGCCCCGCGGATGCGGATGCGGAAGAGGGAACTGCTAACGCCGTGGCTCGCGCGTCTAGGGCGGTGGTGGAAAAGTTCCGTAAGTCGGCGACCCCCGCGAACGAATTCCCCATCCCTATCCCCCGATGTACCTTGGACTGGGAACTGTTTTGAGGCACGAGACGTAAAGCCCTCCCCCGATGGCACTCGAAAACAAAGAGCCGCTTCGTCTAAACACAGCATCTTTGGCGCGTCCGAATTCTAGGTACCCCAAGCACGTCTGGTCACCGGCAGGTGGCTGGTACGCTCAGCCCGGTAATTGGAGAGCAAACACTGTTATCGCGGCCGGCGTTATCGTCGGCATGGTCGCCGTCACATGGAAGTTCAGCGCTGAGAGGGAAACGTGGGCGCGCAAGCCTGAACCCGGCGAGTGGCACCCCAGCCGATAGTATGTCCAGCATGCACGCATCCAACGTGTCTTGGAAAGCAGTGACTAACTCTCGGGGGGGATGAACAATAGCTGGTCGAAACAACTGGTTCAGTGGGATAAGGAGGATCGTCAGAAGGCGGAGCAGGGAAAGTCTCAGGAGTAGAGGGAACTCGGGATTGGGGGGGGGGGGGGGCAGGAGACCTTGTGTATAATCCTTTTTTTTTTTCTCATTGGGCCCAACGCTCTCTTTACCGTGTGGACCGCCTGACGTGACACAGATGTGCTGGTTTTATTTTTATTGTTATTGTTATTTTTATTTTTCTCCTTTCCTGGTTGGACATACTACGCCCAGCAGTGACGGGCCGTGTATAGTCTAGTCTCGAATCCATGGGCATGGGCTGCATCGCTCCGAGACTGCCTGGTGCGGTGCTGTTTCCCCGCGCCTCGTCTTTGATCACGAGCCTCTCTTGTTCTCTACACATCGGGGGGGTGCGGTTCGTCCGTTCACCATTCCATGGTCATGGGCATTTCGGTGCGTGAACAAGTCGCACTGCGCTGGCTACCCTGGACGCCCTCCGAATCAGAATCGGAACAGACCCAGGCAAGGCAAGGCTGGTCCGGCCTGGTCCGGCCTGGTCCGTTATCGTCTTGGGCGAATCGCCACCTGGCTTCCCCCCACATGCCTGCGCTGATTCACTCACTCCCGTCGGCCCTCGCTGACAAACGTCATGGTCGCCAGCCCCACGCAGCGCCGGGGCATTTATCACCTCATCAACCCGAGTCGACTGGACAATTTTGCTTACATCCCCAAGCTCCTCGAGCTCGCGCCAATGTTGGCTTCGCTACCACGATAACCGCGCGGACAGCGTTCCATGACGCTCTTCAGGTATGCAAGTGCCCGCGGCCTTTTCCGGCCAGTCCGGCTCGTCTCCGTCGTCGCCTCGTCACCTCGCCGCCTCGCCGCGCCCGTGACCACAAACCAGACCACAAACCAGACCACAAACTAGATCACAAACCAGACCACCTAACCTACCTTGTCATCTCGCGTGACGTGGGGTCCTATTGCCAACCAAACCACCCTGCATCTTTCTGCTTCCACACCCCCCCCCCCTGTCTACCTGCTTCATTGCTATTACATGGACCTAGCAAACCTATGTACACGTGTATGTACCCGTATTTGTCCGTCATACTAACCGCCACCAACGGCAGCCGACTGCTTCACTCGGTTTCTACCTCAAACTTGCATCGTCAGGTCGACCCGCAACCCGAACCTTTCTTCACTTTGGAGGCCTGGCTTTTCGTCAAAGACATTAGACAGCATCGTTGTGGACGCTCCAGTCGCCCCGACGCCGCCCTGGTAGCCACCCGTCGCCGTCTGGCTTTACCCACTCCCTCCCTACCCCCTTCTTACGAGTCGACGTTCTGCCATCGCTTCCCTGTTGACGGCGATTTGCACGTGTGGGAAAGAAGCGCCGTCTAGTCGACATCATCGTCGTTGACAACAACAAACAATCGGACCACAGCCACCCTTGACTTTGGACAACCTTCACTCTGGCGTTCCGTGCATTCAGACTCGCCGGCCTCGCTGTTGGTCTTGGAATCAGCGCCCTCACTGCGTACCAGCGTAGTCGGGCCGCGCAAATGGCATCTCACGGTCCTCGTGGCCGCCATCTCGACGCCAGCGGTGGCCGCGAGGTAGTCTACTGTCACGCGTGCTCGAATGAATGGCTCCGTGATGAGCACGGGTTGACATGTCCGAGATGCGAAAGCGACATTACAGAAATTGTATGTGGCTAAGATTTTGCGTAGTTTTCTCTTTTTCTTTTTCTTTTTTTAAAAGAAAGGAAAAGAAGAAGAAAGAAGAAGAAAAAAAAGAACGGAAGGAGAAAAAAAAAACACTAACCGCTTCACACAGATAAGTCCGGATAATGATCCTCGTGACCTTGCCCCGTCGCCCAACTCAAGCTCGCCGGATCCTCTCTTCTTGCAACATCCCGACGACTCAGACCCCGACGAAGCAGATATAGAAGAGCACATGGGACCACAAGGTCTGCGTTTTCGGAGGAGTACTCGAAGTCGTTCGGAGCAGCGACATCATGACCCTTCGATCGATCCCGTCTTCGAACGATTCTACGACATGATTCAGAACTTCGGGCAAGCAGGGCCGTCAACACGAAGTGGAGGCTCTAGTATATTCGGCCAGGCGAACGACGAGACCTTTGTGGCCCCGCGGATTCAACGAACGACATTCACCTCTGGCACTCTTGGCGGTGGCACGGCTTCAGTCACTATATTTTCCAGCCCGGCATTCGGGCTCCAGAGAGGCAACAATGGTGAAGGTCGAGAAGGCACGGAAAATCAAAATCAGGAGGGGGTGGATCCCTTTCAGACGTGAGTTTTTTTTTTTTTTTTTTTTTTTTTTTTTTTTTTTTTTTTCCTTTTCTCTTGGAACTTGTTTTTGCTTATTGCTTCTTTTGTTAGACGCTTCTTTTCTGAAGTGTGCATTATTTATCCGGGTTGAGTAACAAGATGAAAAAGGAAAAAAAGGAAAAAAAAATAAAAAAATGAAAGGAAATGAAGACTGACCATGTACACACAGCCTGTTTTCTAACATCATTCGGGATATTCCGCCCCCCTCGGTACCGGGAGGAGAGCAAGGCCGTCCAGCTGGTCCCCATCCCGGGTTCGCCAGGGGCTTACAAGAAATCCTCAACCTTTTCCATCCTGCCAACGCCATGATGGGCGACGCCGTGTACTCTCAGGAGGCCTTTGACAGTATCATCACCCAGCTCATGGAAGCCAACCCGCAGTCAAACGCGGCCCCTCCAGCATCAGAAGAAGCCTTGCATAAGCTGGACCGCCGACCGGTGGATAAGCAAATGCTGGAACCAGATGGGGAGGCAGAGTGCTCGATTTGCATAGACGAGATGAAAATCGGACAGACTGCTGTGTTTCTCCGATGTAAACATTGGTTCCACGAGGACTGTGTGGTCTTGTGGCTGAAGGAGCATAATACTTGCCCGGTCTGCCGGACACCCATCGAAAAGAACAACAGGGCGGCAGGCAGGAGTGCTGCGGGCGGCAGCTCGAGCAGCGACAGGGCAGGCAGGCCTGGCAATCCTCCACCCAGTTTCAGCCGCAACAACTCGGAGCAGTCTTGGGCCTTTGGCGGCCAACACGGTAGTGGTGCGGATACGCCGACGGGCAGAGCGGCTGCCGACATGGTGTCGTCGATCTACGTGGATGGTCGCAATCGACAGACAAACCCGAGTCTGGACGAGGCTCTTCGACGAGTGGAAAACATGCAGCGCGAGAGAAACCAAGACTGGGCGCAGAGTCGTGCTACGGCTGCGTCGGGGTTCAGCTATGATACGTCGAGACTGCAGCGTAGAACGTCGCACTCGCCGACTAGTCCTCGAACCGCCAACCTGGCAGAACAGGGCGCTCGAATGCGGCAGCGAAGTCCTTCCGAGGGCACTAGACGGGGAAACACGGAACGAGACGGCCGGCGACCATCTGGTGCGGGACCATGGGGCTGGATTCGGGACCGATTCACGGGGGGTGGCGGAGGCAGCGGAGGATCACAAGACTCGCATGGCCAAGGAGGACAGTCCTGAGACCATGTTGCTACTGCTTGTTTTCCGATAACGCTTGAGCACAGCCGTGAAGATGGGATTTGTATTTACGTTTGGTTTTTTACAATTTTGATACATGGTCACGACGTTGAAGGGGAGGATCTTGGCGCCTGTTGGGCGCGTCGACTTTCTTTTCAAGCAGACGTCACCCAACCCTTGCTGAAGCCAAGGTGCCAAGATGTAGGTGAGGGCGGATCGCATTGGGAAACTGAGAGCTTATCGGACCAGCCGTACCATGTACGACAAGGGTGGACGTCGGCGGTGGGTGGTTTTGTGTTGGAGACGCGGTCGACAAAAGCAGATTGCAAAGTGTTGCGAGGACGTGGGCAGCTAGGGAGGAATCGAAGCGCAGGACCTACCAGACAGGTTTTGTAGACGTGGACATGTCGGGCACAGCAGCAAAAAAAAAAAGAAAAGAAAAAAAAGAAAAGAAAAGAAAAGAAAAGAAAAGAAAAGGCTGCGTGGGCCTGCTTGTCCGTGTATAAGAGAAGAGTAGAGCCATACTGTGGCGTAGCAGCAGAACACGATAGGACGACGACGCCAGGTCGAAAGGGAGACGACTGACTTGGCGTGTACCGTGACACACGATGGTGGGAATTGCGGGCTCGGGCACGCGCCGGACCGAGGCAGAAGCCCGTCACCGCTGCTGACGGCTGCCGACGGCTGCCGACCCCTGTCGACTGAGTCAGCAGCCGTGTCTTGTCACTTGTGTGACGCGGCATCGGCGTTCCAAAACTCCGGGACGGCGTTTTCAAGACGGAACAAATCGCCTCGCCGCATTTGGCCCCACCCACGAACACGCCCACGACGTTACGCCCGAGTTTCTCCACATGGTGAGACGGCGGGGCCAACTTGTGCGGTGAGCGGCGTGTATCCGTCTGCCCTTGACAATGGAAAGGATGGCAGGAAAAAAAAGAGAGAGATAGAGAGAAAAGACAGAGAAAAAGTAAGCCGAAAAAAAAAAAAAAAAAAAAAAAAAAACC
>SRPY01000820.1:0-14597 GCA_018360145.1 Claviceps africana | reverse complement strand
GCCCGTCGTCGTCCCCGCCGCCGGCGTCGGCCTCACCGTCGTCGATGCAGGCAATCTGGTCGTTGGCCGTGGCCACGAGCCAGTCCTGCAGGGCCTGGAAGCCGTCGAGGTCGGGCACCTGGCCCGTCTCGTAGCGCTGGGCCTCGTCCTCGAGCATGCGCTGCCACGACTGCTGGCGCGCGCGCAGGCGCGTGAACATGGCGTCGATGACGCCCTCGACCACGTCGGACCGCCTCGACGTGGCGGCCGCGTCGATCTGCTCGCGCAGCATGCGCCAGAGGGCGACGAGGTTGCGCGTCCGGAAGTAGCCGTACTCGTCCTGGTCGAGGTTGGAGCCCTCGGTGTTGCGCTCGGCAAAGTCGCGCCGCTCCTGGGCAAAGATGCGGTCGATCCACTCGTCGAGGAACTTGATGATGAGCTGGCGGAAGTCGCGCACCAGCTCGGCCTCGCGGTTGTCGATGACGTGGGGCGACAGGTCCTCCTGGCGGTAGCCCATCTTGGCCATCTTCTTGTAGTACTTGTCGGGGAAGGCGATGATCTCGAGCGTGTGGGCCGAGCTGGCGGCCGGGTCGTCGACCATGGCGACGAGGAAGTCGTGCATCAGGCCGTGGTAGATGTCGGCGTACGTCTTGCCAATGTTCCACTTGCGCGGCGTCAGCGGCACCATGCCGACGCGCACGGCGTTGAGGTCGTTGAAGTACCACTTCATGATGCGGTCGAGCTTGCTGGCGTCGTCGAGGAACTCGTCGCGGCTCGCCTCGAACTGCTGCTCGGCGCTGAGGCGGATGGCCTGCAGGAATTTGTCCTTGTAGCCGCGCACCTTCTTGGCGCCGTTGGTGATGCTCTGGAAGCGCGCGGCCAGCTCCTCGTGGTCGCGAAGGGCCTCCTGCAGGGCCGCGACGCGCTCGTCGCTCTTCTCCTCGGCCTCCATGACGACGGCGAAGCGCACCACCAGGCCGTTGTTGTCGCTGACGACGAGGCTGATGAGGTTCATGGCCAGCAGGCCGACGTGCTCGTCGAACCAGTCGATGGTGTCGTCGAGGCGGGCAAAGTAGTCCTCGAGCGTCGACTCGAGCCCCGCGTCGCCGGCGCGCTGGATCTGCTCCATGGCGTCGTCGCGGATGTTGCGCAGCTGCGTGAGCTCGTAGTGGCACGGCAGCAGGTTGGGCATGTTCTCCTGGTCCTCGTCGTCCTCGCGCAGCATGCTCTCGACGCGCGTCAGTCGCTCGTCGAACGTCTCGAGGTCGCGCCGCATCGTCTCGACGGCCACAAAGTTGCGGTGCGCCTGCGACACCAGGTTGATGCTGGCAAAGTCGCTGATCATGGTCTGCGACTCGGAGCAGAGCCGGTCAATCTTCATCATCTCCTCCTTGATGAGCTGCACCGTCTTCTGCCCGTCGCTCAGGCCCGTCATGCCCGACTGCGTCGTCTCGAGCTGCTCGCGCAGCCCGTTGCGGAGCTGGCCGTCGACGATGCTCTTCTTGCGCGCGCACTCCTGCCGGAGCGCTGGGATCTTGTCGAGGTCATCGGGGTGTTTGAGCAGCTCTGACAGCTTGGGCACGGGTCCGTCGTCCATGGCGGGGAAAGGGAGAAGAAGGGGGTTTTGGAGAAGGCTTGTCGGCTTGGCTTGGCTTGTGACTGCGTGACGAAGTAAATCAATCAATCATGCATGGTAGGAGACCGCCCTCCCCCAGCCGCGGCAGACGTGTCGAGTTTGGCAGACGCAGACGCGGAGATGTGTCGCGGTGTCGGCAAGGTCATGGAGATGGATGGATCAAGGAAGACGGATAATTTCGAGGCTGCCGTGTCGTCCATCATGGCTTGGCTCGCTCGACCTCGCAGCTGCCAGCCAGTCCGTCCGTCCGTCCGTCCGTCCGTCCGTCCGCATGCCCCGCCGACAGACGGACCACTGATGATCAAGACTGTACATGCAGTGGGGTGCAGGGCCCACTACTCCAAATTTGTACTGTTCCATAATTCAGGGTAGATTATATAAGCTTTCGTAGGTACCTAGGTACTTGGTAATCCCGAACATTCTGCCATGCAACTTTGTAAATGACCTCAGGTTTTACCTGGACAGCAACTTCAACATCAATCGCCAGAAAAATACAAAAAAACATGCCAAATCATGCACCCAGTTCCCCAGCACCAAAGGCCCTTGCCCAATGACAACCACCTCCCGTGGCCATAGAACCATGCACCTCGCCACCACTCCCTCCCCCCTTCAATCACTATCCGACCCAGAGCTGCTCGTATCGTCGTCGTCGTCGTCGTCGTCTTCCTCCCCATCCTCCTCGTCCGACTCCCCCCCCAGCATCTGCTCCGCCAAAATCTCTCCAGTCTCCAACCCACCGCCATCGTCCCACTTCATCGCATCATCCTCCTCGCCGGCCCCCTCGTCGTCGCCTCTGCTGTCCACCTCGCCCTCCTCACGCCCCTCCTCGGCCCTCTGCCTTCTCCGTTTGCCCACGACCGACCCCCTCGCCGGGGCGTCGTAGTCGGCAGGTCCGTCCTTGCGCTTCAGACGCGTCGTCGCATTGGGCGCGAGCACATATCCCGCCGGCAGCACCTCGTCGGCCGGCAGCACGTAGATGGACGGGAACTCGAGTACGCGGGTATTGGAGAGGATGTCGCAGAGACAGTCGCCCGCGTCGACCGCCGTGACAGGCACGCCCGCGTCGCATCGTACCGGGCCGTCCTGGACGGCAAGGTAGAACTGATACCGACTCCTCTGGAGGGCCTCCCTCTGGGCGGGCCACTCGCTCGTGTGTGCGCCTGTAAAACTCCACCACGTCGCGTTCGTGGCATCCTGGACGCAGTCTAGTCCCTGGTTCCATCTCGAACGACCCGTGCCCCGAGATTGTTGCGACTCGACAAGCCTCGTGCTGCTGCTGCTGCTGCTGCTGCTGCTGCTGCTGCTTCTCGCCGTCGCCGTCGCCGTCGTCGTGTTCGTCGTCAATCTGCTCTTGGGGTGCCCGCCCGTCCCGTCTTCCGGCTGCGCGGCGTTGTAGGCCTCGTACAGCGGCACATTATCCATGACCTTGGCCAGGACCCTCCTCACCGCCGTGTTCTTCTTGCCCTGTCGCTGCTGCTGAGAACCCTCGTCGATGTTCCCCATCGTCCCCGTCTCTCGCTCCGGAAACACCAGCCACTCCACCTGCCAGTTGACCCTCCCCGTCCTCCGATTCAGCGTCGTATGGTTTTCCCTCTGTCGCGCCATCCCCGACGGCACAAACTCCATCTGCACATTCAGCCGTCCCAGCCGCTGTGCCAGCCCCTTCTCCAGCTTCCTCCCCTTGACCTCTCTCAGCGCCTGCGTAACCAGCACCTTGCGCCTCTGCCCATCGCGCCCCGTCCTCCACCGCACCTGCTGCACCGTCAGCGGCCGCAGCTCCTCAGGCCGCACCAGCCCCTTTTCCTCCACGAGCCGCTTCTCGGACCGCTCCATCGACACCTCTATCCCGTGGAGGAAGTTGTAGTCGTGGTCGACGCCCGCCGCGGTGCGGAGCCTCGACGGCGGCACGTACGTCGTCGGGTCGCGCCGGCCGCTGCATTCCGACCACGCCTTGTGTTTCTTGGTACAGCCAAGGGAGCACGTCTGGGCGGCGCATCGGGGGCATTTGTATTTCGGGACCGAGACGTGGCATATTGAGCAGAGGGAGGTGAGGAGGGGGTCTGGCATTTTTGCGAGTGCGTGGTGGCCGCGTGCGCGTGCGTCTGTGTGTCTGTGTGTCTGCGAAAAGAGAGAGCCCGCACAAATCGCGAGCAGTAGATTAAATGGTCACGACGAGGGAAAGGGGGAAGAAGAAGAAGAGAAGGTGAAGTTCAACTAGGGACACCCGCGCACGATGTCACTTGCCGACCAGACTAGACTGCCTTTTTTTTTGGGGGGGGGGGGAGGCGGTGGGCCTTTTCTGCCAGTGGAGACTAGCAGCTTCCTCGGTTCACGTGGTTGGACATGCACGACAATGGATGCAACCGCCCATGCACTGTTCTGCATTGTCCTACACTTTCCATGCATCCCGATGACATCCTTTGGCATGCAAAAATACGACAGCTACGTAGATCATTGTGCAAAAGTGCCAAGCAAAGTCCCTGAACGGTACAGTCAAAACGTTCGTCTTGTAAATGAAATAAGTACACATAGAAATAGTTTCCAAGCGGTGGGTTGGTCGATTCGAGTCGCTGAGTGCGGACACTCATACTAAATATAGCAGGCTGCAAGCCAGGACGACAACAAGCCCGTATCAGCATCATGTTGCCGGAACTGTCGTTGTCGAGGGCAGCGTATAGTTCCGTCGGGGGAAAGCGGAACAAGAAAGAGAAAGAGAAAGAGAGCAAAGAGAGAAAGAAAAAAAATTGATGAACCAACTCGCTCTTCAACTCTTGTCGACCAATAGAAGAACAAATAATGGCCACTCGATGGGCGTCCGGACTCCCTCCTTGATTGTCCCAAGGGATTGGACTCTTACACATAAAATCTTACACATAAGGAAAAATAAAAAGAGAAGGAAGGAAGGAAGGAAGGAAGGAAAGAAGGAAGAAAGGAAGAAAGAAAGGAAAGGACAAATCCTAAACGCAACGTTGGTGCATCAGGAAGCTCGTTCTGTTCGCTCCACAAAACATTCATCGACTACCCCCAAAAGCGCTGATTCGTGCGCCAGACGGGCGATGGAGAAGAGAGTGGCTGTGCTTGACAACGACGACGTGATCGTTGGACCCTAGCCCGGGCTCGCTAGAGTTCTCCTCAAAATCTTCCGCGTCATCCTCAACGATCTTGGTGGGGATCTCATCCCTCACATGATATTGTTGACTGCTACGCTCAGGCGTTGTCGTGGCTGATGCAAACGACATGGCCGTGCTGCTGCGGTGGTGGATCAAGTCGGGTGTGGGTGGAATGCTCGAGGCGCGTCCCGGTGGGAGCCGTCTCTCCTCGCCATTGTCAGATGTGGCTACAGATCGATCGTCATTGCCGTCGTCGCTATGAGTCGCCGAAAGACCGCTGTGACGCCTGCTCGACCTGGTTTTGTACTCCGCGTCGTGCGCCAACTGCAGGCTCTCGACGGCGGCCTGGCACTGATCCGCAATGTTGCGCACAATGTGCGCAATGGCGTCTGTCTTGTCCTTGAGATGACGATCCGCCACATCGGCGAAGCCGGCTGCAGAGACTCGCTTGCTGCTGCTGCTGAGCGAGGACTTGGTCGGACTGCTGCTGCCGTCTCCGGAAGCGGCATCCGAGTTGTCATGCTCATCGCTGTCATAGCCAGCCTCCATTTCCCCCATCAGCTCGCTGGGTTTGCCGAGGGATCGAATGAGATGCTCCATGTGATGACTCTGGCCGCCAATGAGGCTTTGCAAATGCATCACCACACGACGAGCTTCGTCACGCTGGCGAACAAGAGTTACATTGGTGTGACTTAGCTGGGCAAGCTCCTTCTTGTTCCTCTGTCTCTCACGCTCCAGTTCCTCGGCAATCTCCTGCTGGAGAATGAGGGCCTCGAGGGCATCATCTCGTTGCTTCTCCGTTCCAGTCAGACGGACCGATATGCGGGCATGGTCGTCCTTTTGCTGGTCAAGAAGACCGGCCAGGCGGCGATTCTCTCGCTTGTGCGTTTCGATTTTGACCTTGAGGTCGGAAGTCTCCTTGGTGAGCTGCTCGGCGAAAGTCTGGAACTTGAGAAACTGCTGCTTCCAGCTTTCCAACTCTTCAACCAGGTAGTTGTTGCGCTTGTTCACCTTGTTGAGCTCGGTGTCCATGCGACCTTTGAGATTGATGAAGTCCTGCCAGGCCTCCAGGGCATCACGTGAGTACTGATTTCTCTCGCGAACAATCTCGTTCAAGTGTCGCATCGAGACCTTGGTCACGAGAGGCTTCTTGACAGAACCACCAAACACGGCCTTGATGCCAGAGTTACGACCCATCTTTTCGCAAACATGGTCCATGACGGCCATGACGGCGTCCTGGTTCCACCATTCCGGATCCTGAATAGACTCGACCTCGCCGCGCATGACAATAATCTGACCAGCCGGCACCAGCTTGCCACCGCCATAGGCCGATCGAAGATGTTGCGGAACTCCGGCGGGGCTCACATCTCCGTTCAGAGACTGGGCCAAACGCATCACAAACTTGTTGCGCTGGCTGGGAGTGAGAGCGGTGGGCGGACTCGAGGTGAGGACAAAGTTGCGGTCGAGATCGACAACCAGAGCATCGGTAGGCGCGGTGAAGAGGGACCGGCACTCGGCAGTGATACCGAGGATGTAAGGGCCTGGCTCTTGCACAAGCTCCTGTGCGTGACGCGCGTGAACCACCGGGACGTAGAGACCACTCCACTCATAGACACGGACGCTGTATCGGACAGTCTCAGCTGCGACGGTGAGCATGGCCGGATAGTGACTGACAAAGATGATGCGCCGGGTAGGTGAGACGGCGGCCTCAATGACACCCACGATGTTGGGAATGGACAAGCAATTGAAAAGTGGCCACATGGAAAAGTTCTGGAAACCGGTGGGAGAAGAAGGGAATTGATAACAGAGCGCATAGTCCTTCATGTCGATGCGAACGAGATCGTTCAGTCTCGGAGCCGGGAAGCTCAGAATACGCGATACTTCCTCGGCATGGAACAGGTTGGTTGCCTTGTTCCAATGAATCCACATGCCCCGCAAATAGTCGCCAAGGAGGTCGTACAGAGGATATCTGGATAGGAAAGACAGGCAGTAGGGAATCCAGTACGTCTCATCCGGGCTATCGTAGAAATCAGACTCGGTCCTTTTGCGCAGCTCACGAATGGTCTCGGCCCTCTTTTCGTCAGCCCGGGACCAAACTCGAAGGCATATGCCATACAAGGTATGGGAAGAATCTTGTTGGAGAACGAAGGCGTGGTGAACGCAGTGAGGTTGACTCCTTCCCGTACAAATTTCGACATCGTGCGGGAAGCATGCCTTGTGATTCGTTAGTATACTTCGTGCCCCTTTCTCTTGTTTAATGCCTTTTTTTTTCGTGAAGAATCGTTTTTCTATGACAATACTTCTTTGAGCGGACCTATAGCCAATACTTACTCTCATGGCGGAATGCAGAGCGCGAGCAATTTCATTGTCTTGCTCCAGGCGAGGACTGCTGCCCAGAATTTCCGGAAGCCAGAATTGGCCCACGGCTCCCTTCATATGGCCAATTTTGCCCTGGGCGGGAGCCGGTGCCTTGACCCATTGTGACGGCTCTCGGCCGACGCCGCACACCATGTAGGCATGTGTCAGAGTCTTGGGAGTTCGCTGCTGAGGTTTGGCACTCAGTGTCGAGGGAATTGGCTGTGTGATGCGGGAATGCAGCGATGAAGTGCGGCTGGGTATAGGCATATCGCCGCCGATGATCTGGTCGCGCGTACTGGGCCGGCCATCGCGATCACTAGTCCGTGGACGGGTAAAAGAAGGAGAAGCCAAAGAAGAAGCCATGGTTGGCAAGGCGGGGTGTGAGGAAGCAGATGGGCAGTTGTTGATACTTTTGAAAGCCTGGTGCAAGACTTCCAAGCTTGCGCGCAGCGTGTGCAGGACCCAAAACGGTGGCAGCGCTCAACGAGCCATTCGAATATGTTGGCGCGATATCAGATGCCGATGATGGATATAATGGACAAACTGCGGGTATAGTATAATCGTCTTTCCCGAGGTCAACTCGCAAAGAGGATAACGGCTTTCGTCAAAATAAGAAGGGGAAGAATTGCATGAAAGGGACAGGACGGTCGGAGTCGGGAGGGAAAAGCTGAATGGAATGTGGCAAGGCCGACGAGAATGGATGAGAAGACGGATCTTGCGAGCCCTTCTGGTGGAACCTGCGAGACACGCGGAGAAAAGAAGGGGCACTGGGCAAAGAGGGAAAAAGCAAAAATAAAAAAAAACAATACCGGCCAAGAACAAAAGCAAGAGAAAAAAAAAGAGGCAAACGGGAAAAGGGGGCTCGGGAGTGCCGTGCAATCAGCCGGCAGGTTGTTGCAGGCAATGGAGAGCAGCCCAGAAGCAAAACAGGGCCCATCACAAGGCCTTTGACTCAACACGTCCGCAAATCAAATTGAGGTAGAGGCGAGTGGTGGGGCGGCGACGTTGGCCCATTGATGAGCATGGGGCTCCCCGTCCAGGGGAAGGGAAGAAAATGGACGCTACGCCAGTCCCGTGCCAGACCTTGAGAGCATGGTAGGTGGAGGCAGGTGCAGGCAGGTGAAGGCAGGCAGGTGGAGGCAGGCGCGGGTGGGTTCTTTTCGCCTCCGCGTCATGAGGCAAGTAGCCACGGCGTACTGTATACTTGTTCTCGTGCGACACACCCCTGCCCCAGACGAAGTTCCTGGTACGCCGTTTCAGATTTCTCTCAATGGCCTAGACCCGGGGTGAACTATCAGCCCGATAGGTCGTACCTGCCTCTTCGTCTTCCCGTTGCGCCGCGCATCCGGGTCAAGCTACAAACAAATGCATACTTCTTAAGAAGTAGGAGGTAGGTACCTACTTACTTACATATGCATGTAAGTACTTACGTAGTAAGTTGAAGTATGTACCTACATATGTATGTGCATGTGGATGTCTGATGGCTCTGCTGACTTTATCATCAACGACTTCCGTCCTCATCAAGACGTTGACATGTTTGGCGTTGAGTCTGTTCCGTCGCCCACTCTCATCTCGGCCTGTCCAGATAAGTTTTGCGGTGTCGCACGAAGAAGGGTCGCCAATTCTCCCACTGCCAACCCACGAGGCCCATCCGCCATCCCCTTGCCACCCCGGACAGCGCCATCTTAAGATTGTCTCCACGACGGCCAATGAGACGTCGTGGTCATTCCGCCAACCATGTCCCGGACGTGGGACATTGTTTGCTGTCGCCAGCTTGGTCGAGAAACAAAAGAAACGGAAGAAAAGGGTAGGGAGAAAAAGACGGCGGCAGATATGGACAAGTCGCGAGACTCGGATGAGCGGCCTCATCTCTCCCTTTGCACGCGTTAGCGTACGTCCGAGACTCGGCACATGTCTGTCTATTCTCTTTTGTCTGAAGGGAAAAAAGCAACCACGCCCTTTCCCGCCGATCAACAGACGCTAGTGCTCCAGAAAAGAGCAAGGGAGAGAATAGGCTCGAGCACCAAACTGCGCTCCCTGCTTTCGAGGTGCATGCTACGTGAACAGGCGTGAACAGGCTGCTTCCCCACGCGTCAGACCATTTTCCCCGGCCCATCCTAGGCAAATTCTCTGATGCAACACCAAGACGGGGATGAATGTTGACGACCGCAGAAAAAAGGTTTTTCCATCACGCCTTGCGGGCTTGCTCGAGGTTTTTTTTTTTTTCTTTTTTCTTTTTTCTTTTTTGCAAGCGGGAGGGACACTGGTGATTCAGCCTGTGGTTTACTTGACCGGGCTATCGGTCTTGTCCAAGGGCTCTTCAGACCCAGCGCCAAATCACGACGGGTGAAGATGTAAGTACGGTGTGATCACCACGCCTTTGCTTTGCATGGATACGCGCCATGACGTTGGACAAGGTATTGCCGAGCGTTGCAAACCCTGTCTGCACGAGCAAAGACGAGGACAGTGCCAGGAGTCGCCGGGGTTGGGCTTTGGAAGGAGGCCACGGATATTTTCCTTCTTCTCCGTCGCCTTCTTTTCCTTCTTCTTGTTTTCCCGTCGAGGCAGCGGCCGAGTGGCGTGGAACGGACGACCAGCCGGAGCCGTCGCCCCGGTGCAAATCATGATGGTCCTTGTTCCCGCAACGGGATGGGCGGCTCACAATCACATTTTAGTCATAGTCTGGCCCTTATGGCCTTGGTGGCTCATGAATGTAACCCATCTTGCTGGAAGGATGAAATGCTACTGGTTGGCCGGCTGGCAAAGCGTTCGTTTCTGGCAAGACTGCATTTGAGAGACAGGCGTTCGTGGTATCGTGGAGCCGTGAGGCGGCGCTGAAACAACACATGCATAAGCAAGTACTTGGTGGACACCCATCTCGTGCTGCGAACCTCGGCGTATACACATGTACACGTATGTACATGGTTGTTTCTGCATGCACCATGGACCTGCAGCAGGGCAGATGCGCAGATATCTGGGCAAAGACGTAATGCGAGGTGGTGGCCGCGTGCAAGCAACTTGGTGTGAAGACGACGTGACGTGGCAGCCAACACGAGCCAACACGATTGATCACGGAAGGCAGTCGAGGCAGTCGAGGCAGTCGAGGCAGTCGAGGCAGTCGAGACGATCGGGTCGGGAAAGAGCGACGTGCGGAGCTTCTGGCAGGCACGAGGCACGGCGAATTGCTCGTCTTTCTTGCCGCCGCTCGGGCCACCCACCTCATCTGCTGTCATGCACGTGGGTGGGCTCCATGTCCGATATCAGCTGCAGCCCGCTTGGCACAACACAACGGCAGCATGCAATATTGCAATATTGCAATATTTCATGATGCCGCCGGGTGTAATGGCGATGACGACCAAAGACCGACGTCTGACTTGGATGCTGGCCAACGGAACGGATCAACGCCAGGCCTGTCGCCGTTCCGTCGCTTATTCTCCAGGGCACAAGCCCAGCCAAATGGACGCAGGGGGCTGTTTAGCCGCATAAAGTTGGCATTTCCAACCAACGACCTGGTTTGCCCTTTTCCTGTTCCGTTGCGCTCTCTCCTCTCCTCGCGCCTTGCCACTCTTTCTCTCGTTTTGTGGCCGTTGCTGACGCCAACTAAGTACTGTGTATTATGGGTATATACATACATAGACACTATGTATGTACGTACAAAGTACCTACTTGAGGCACTTGATGCAACCCCGTCCGCGCAAGAAGCTCCCAAACTCGACTCGACGTCGATGGCCCCGCGTGGTCGCCCTGTTCCTGGCTCGTGCGAGTCGAATTCCATTCCGTCCCCGGTCCCCGGTCCCCGGTCCCCGGTCCTCGGGCTTGTCCTCGCTCCTTGCCATGGTATGGCATGCCAGGTGGTACAAGGCCGTGTCCTGTCGAGACACGGACTCGCGTTGGGTGCCGGGGAGGCAGGTGGCTGTCGTGGGACACGACGGCTTCCGTCACATGCACGCAGATGGAGGCAATGCACTCGGGCGGATTCCCGGTCCCGGTGAGCCTCTGTCGTTTCTGGTCAACGAACGTGGTGGACAGCGATGGACGGCTTTCGCCGTGCGGACGCGCGCCGCACAAGGGACACGGGAGCCCTGGTCCGATCCGATCCGTATCACCGCTATATCGCATTAAATATATACATGTCGGTTCGTCAAGACGCGCTGGGCAAAACGCCAGCGCTGACGAAGTCGGGCCGCATCCCCACATTGTCTTGGTGAACGCAACGTCGACGGATGCGCGGCAGAGCAGACGACAGGGCTGCAACATTGTCCCATTCATGTAGCTTCCATCATGGTCTCGTACACGCACGCCGAGCATCTAGTGGACCCTTTCCGACGTAGCCACAGGAACGAAGCCTTAGAAAACACTTGTCATTGTGTCTTCTGGCGGCTCCGGAGGTGACGATCTGGGAGAATATGGTCTTTTCGTGTCATGGTGCCGTGTTGCGTGGCGTAGGGGTCTCTTGCCTGTTTTTCGTGGTGGTGTCTGGCGACGTGATTTTTTGTCTTTTATGCTGTATAGTATCTTTTTATGCTGCGTAGTATGTTTGCGGTGTCATGTTGCTTTTTCGGCGGGCATTGCTCTTGCTCTATATGACTTCTGCCCTCATTCTTGCGTTTTCCATCATCGTGCGTTCAAGGTCCATTCCTGCTTCTGCTATACAGTACAGTCTTTGCAGTATATTCCTTCTTTTTCGCTCGTCGCTACAAGGAGACCCTTTCCATCCCACCCTTGGATCCTCATGAGCGCTTCGGGCATGCTTCCATTGCTTTCCGAAAAGCAAGATTCCTCACCATCGCAGGAGAGAGGAAGAAACAGAAGGTGTCCCATGAGGCTTCTTTGCGTCTGCTCAAGGGTCCTTGTGCTTCTGCCGCCGCAGCCGTTTCCATACGAAAAGTCTCACAACGCAACGCTGCCGTACATTGCGATACATGAAAACTCTACGAACCAGTCACCAGGGGTATTTCCCACCAACGACATGTATGAATATAGAGAAGGGGGTTCCTTGCCGGACGGCCTTGTTGAAAGACGTGAAGCAGGAAGCGCGAGGCTTGCTTTTGCGCCTCACGAGGCAAAGCTTCGCTGCGTGCAAACCGAGAGCTATGCTCTCCCTTGGGCCGGTTCCCGCCCAGGAAACTTGCCTGCGAATGGAAAGAAGAGGCTCGCGGCGGGCGAGGGCTGTTGGTATTTCCAATCCCGATCCCTTGAAGGAGATGGGCTTTGAGGAGGGGGGGGGGGGGGGGGGGGCGGACAGGATTAATTCACGAGACATGCGAGACGAGGAGATGGGACTGACCCGGACTATGGCTTTGTACTAAGAAAACCCTCTTTTCGTTTGCATTACATGGACGGTGGGTGGGTTACGTTTGGAAACATGTTTGCTTCTTTTGTTGAAATGATGACGACGCTCGTGGTTTTACGCTTATAAACACGTTCCCCCCTTTTGGTTTAAATTATAAAGACGGTCGTTGCTTTACAGTAGCGAAATGAAACGCTTCCCTTCTTTTGGGCAATAAAACGCTCGTTGGTTTACACTTGTAAACATCTTTTTCACCTTTTCAGGTTGAATCACAAAAGCCATTGTTTTACACTTGTAAGCGCCCCCCCTTCCCCCCCCCCCTTCCCCCCCTTTTTTTTATTAACAAAAAAAAAGGTACAAACGCTCGCCTTGCTCACTTGCATCACGCTTTTTCTCGTCTTCTCCTCTCACGCACAATCATCTTTGCACACCGGACACATCTCAGGACATGGTTCACAAAACCCGGACGGGGCAGAAAAGCACAGCCTGTCACTCCGGGCAACGCCGTTCGCCCGGACACGCAGCATCGGTACGCTGGACGTCCATCCCCGTGGTGTTGTACGCGGACGAGACCTACCGACCTCGCTCCGTCTGGACAACCAGATGACGCATGAGTCGGTCCTCGAGACAGGAAGAAAAGGGGGGGGGAGGTGGTCCATCCCAGGGCTGGTGGATGCGATGCACGCGCGGCAAATTATACGGATGCGAGGCGATGAGATGACGTACGTGCGTACATGCTCTGGGATGCAGGGTCCAGAGCAAAAGAGATGAAGCCACGGAGGGAAGTCGGGCAGCAACGCTCCCTCGAAAGGAGGTATTTCGACGGTTCGGAAGACGAGAGGGACGCGGAACAGTGGTTGGCCGGCCGGGTGTATGGCCGAAGCGATCGTTGCCTGGCGAATGATAAATGAGCGCACATCTGCTTCCACGTCGCATACTGCCGGCGTCCCCGCGTGAATGATGGGGTTATGTACAATCTCCTTGATGCCGAGAGCCTAACCCCCCCCCCCCCCCCCCCCCCCCCCCACGAGTTTTGCGACAGCGAATGAGGGAGTCTGCGGCGACATCAAGGAGATGGGACGACATGGCGCAAGACGATAGCCAAAAGAGGTCGTGTCGCTTCTCTCCCCAACAAACAGCGTCACAGTCGTCGGGCCACTTCCCGCGTGCCGGGCAAAACTGGTGAGAAGGGGCCCCCGAGGAAAAAGGCGCGGTTGGTGGGTGCTTCCCAGGCGCCCTTTACATGTCCAATGGGACACCAAACCATGATGCCCTTGGGGACTTGGTTCGCCGTGCTGCGGGCATGCTTTTCCGCGCCCAGGGGCAAAGGCGACGATGCGGCCCATGTGGCGCGTCGGGTCAACGGAGAGGGCATCGTGTGGAATGATGAACGGGGGGTTTCCGGCTGCAGACTCGTCAACAATGGGCTGTGGATGCATATGCATTGCGCGTGGACGTTGCAGCCACTGATACACGATGGCACCGTAGAAAGCACACGCATTTCGCCCGTGGTGGTACTATGCTCACGCATTCGAGGTACGAGTGCCCGGGGGGGAGGACTCCCAAGTCCAACCTGTCCGTACAACGATGAAGAAAGCACAAAAACGAACAAAAAAAAAAGGACGGACGAAAGGAGAAAGACGAGACGTGAGACGTGTTTGTGGTATATAGGCCTTGCTTGGACGCGCCCAAAAGATGGGGAAATCCATGACACAAAGATGGGCATCCCCGACGCACAACCGTCTTGACAAAACACAATCCCCCCCCCCCCCCTCGTCACCCTTATCCGGCGATCCATGTGAAACACGCAGATGCGCGACCATCCGGGTGGGCTCGCAGCAACGGGAGCAGCTGTCTCGTCTGAACAAGGGGTCCGTTGGCCGGGGACCTGCCCATCACGCCGTTTGCCGCATGCATGTCCGAGGCACGAAAGCAGACACAAGCATCGTGTACACGGGGTTTTCGACGCAAGACGATACGCTCGTCCAGCTTTGCCGCGAGACAACGGGCGGAACGGCGACGGGAAAGGAGCACGAATGTTTTTTTTTTTTTTTGCTTCTATACAAAAGTGAAAATGAAGATGGAAAATGAAGATGGAAATAAAAAGAAAAATAGAAAGAAAGAAAGGAAGAAACTCTTTTTCTCGTCGGCTGCGCAACCCTGCCGCCCGTTGGACAGACACCGCCGCTCTTGCGTCATTCCGCTGCGGGCGGTGGGGATAGAA
>SRPY01000082.1:0-70053 GCA_018360145.1 Claviceps africana | reverse complement strand
AACAAAAACAAAAACAAAAACAAAAACAAAAACAAAAACAAAAACAAAAACAAAAACAAAAACAAAAACAAAAACAAAAACAAAAACAAAAACAAAAACAAAACCCCAGAAACAACTAGGCGTGTGCTCAATTGCCCTTGATGACCTTGGGCAGGCCAGGCACCTTGGGAAATCCAACACGAGTCTTGCCCATCTTCTTGGCCGAGAGTCCGCAGTTCTCGGGCGCACCACCGCGCACGTCGTCGCCGTCGCCGCCCCTGACGGCCCGATTGTACAGATCCAGCGTGGCCCGGGAAAAGCGACACGAAAAGGTCTCGTAGTCGTCGCAGCCGCCCGTGTGCCAGCCGCCAATGTCGCCGATGACGTCGCCGCGCCTCGTCTGGGGGTTGTAGTTTGCGATCCAGGGCGAGCCGCTCGTGCCGCTCTGCAGGGGCCCGCACTCGATGCCCATCTGGCCGGCCTTGGCCTCGTACGTCGTCGCCGAGCAGTGACGGGCGCGCTGCTCGCCAAAGGCGTAGCCGACAATCTCGACGCGCTGCTGGTAGCCGGCCGTGGTGACGAGCCGGTTGCCGCCGCCCGTGGCCTCTTGCACGTGGACCATGCGGCCGCGGAACCGGCCCTTGCCGAGCGTCATGAAGGCAAAGTCGAGCTTCTCGTCAAAGTTGGCGTTCCACCCGGGGTGGACGTACGTCGCCAGCACGGGATACGTGCCGTAGGGGGTCTTGCCGTTGTTGTAGCCCGGCGCGAAGTGGATCTCGGTGCCGTCGGTGCTGAGGCAGTGCGCCGCCGTCATGATGATGTTTCCCTTTTTGCTGTCGACGACGCTGGCCGTGCAGTAGTGCTTCTTGAGGTTGGCGTCGTAGAGGACGCCGACGGTGGGGATGCCGTCGTAGAAGACGGCGTCGGCGGCGGCCAGGGGGAGGGTGGCCACGGCCGAGAAGAGGAGGAGAAGCCTCGATGCCGACATGGACAACATGATGGTCTTTTCTGTCTCTCTCTGTCTCTCTGTCTCTCTCTGTCTCTCTCTCTCTCTCTCTCTTTTTTTTTTCTCTCACTCTCTTTGATCGAATGAACGAAAGGGAAGAGGAGAGAGGCCCGAGTTCGAAAGAAGGCGTCAGACGAACGAGGATACAGAGGGGTAAAAGGAGCGAGCACGCAGAAGAAGACGGCACCGTCGTCTGGTATTATAGACGGCAACGTGCAGCCAACCGGCGGTGCCCTCCGATGGTACCTCTCTCGTGTGAGCGAACCAGTCACATGGTGTGCGTGCGCTCCAAGACAGCCAAACGTCGGAAGCGCATCTTGTGGTCCGAGAAGTAGACGTCGGAGCAGGACGAGAGGCAAAAGGAAACCATGCTCTCTGCCGGTCAGCACCAACCCATCCCCTCGGCCAACAAGGAAGAGAAGGAGGAAGAGGAAGAAAAAGAAGAGGGAGACAAAAAAAAAAAAAAAAAAAAACACCCCAGCCTAGAACGAGGCAGCTCTTCCTTCCCATGCGGTCATGCTAGCCCATCCCGGCCGGCTGACATGATCGACGGCTTCGACACCCACCCCTCGACTGCACGTCTGCCCGCTTCAAACTGGCTCATCACAAATCGAACGAGAAAGATGCGCGATCCGTATGACGCAGATGAGCGATGCGAGCGGAGCATGCAGCCCATTCAGCCGGCACGCATTGGTCCTGCCTGTATGTGTCTGCTGAAAATCTCGGGGGACGTGAAAACAGGGCTGGCTGAGAGTCCATGATAGTTTGTAGAACAAAACCTCTCTGCACGTGGACAGAGACGGTCGGCGAATTCCATGGCGGCGCCGGGGGGGGGCTTGGCAGGGCACGACTCTGTCACGGCGGGAGCGATGAAGGACGACGTTTGGGTGTGGTGCCTATTGTTGTTATTTGATAATATTTCCTTCGTCTTCATTTTTATCTTTTAGTATCTTTTTTGCATGTATAAAAAAAAAACCTGGAAAACAAAGGGGCGTCGTATATGCATGCCAGCCGCCAAAAGAAGCCGCGCCAGCAATTCAACCTCGTCCCGCGCACAGCCCGGCACGCCTCACGCCAAGGCACCCTCGGCCATCTCGCCCAATGCAAAAGAGGGACGTAGAAGACGGTTTTTTTTTTCTAAAAAAGCAAAATAGAAATCATATTAAAAAAAAAATGCCATCAACACCCGGCCTGACGGTGAGCACACATGCCCCCTCCCCCTTACCCGGTGCCGAACCTCGCGCAAAAATCCACTGCTCATTTCGCGCGCCCGAACCATGATTCCTGTGCGACGCGTCCCCAGGCACCTCTGCAGGGCACCGCGTCGCAAATGGCCGGGATGCGCGAGGCCTCGTGGCAGGCGAGGCGGGTTTTGCCTCAGCTGGGCGGTGCTGTGGTCTGACGGGGTTGTTGATCCGAGGGGTGCGGCGGGATGAATGGAGAATAAAGTATTGAGGCGTAAAAAAAGAAGAAGAAAAAAGTATTCAAGGAATAAAAAAAACAACTTTATGAAAAAGTACCCCGAATACAAAGATCAAAATAAAATAAAAATAAAAATAAAAATATATAAATAATATATATATACATATATGTAAAGAATCAAAGCCAAAGTAACACATTGAAAAAACAACCAAAAGCACCCCCCCCCCTGCACCCTGCACCCCAACACCAACCCACACGTCGCACGCCACACCAGAAAAAGAACGCAGGTGCCGGGCGAGTGCCATCGCGGACCCGGCAGGCGCATCGCTCGGGAACCACCATTCACCTCGGGACGCGAGGACTGCGCAGATGCGTTGGTCGCGGACGTGGGACTTGCCCGGGGACATGTCGCTGGGCCGTCTCGGACGGGATACGCACGTGCCGGGGTGGGAAAGCGGGTAAAATAAATGTATACATATTTCTATATATGGGGCCCTAAAAAAAGAAAGAAAAAAGGAGAAGAAAAGGAGAAGAAAAGGGACAGACTCAAGTGGCAGAAATAGAACAACGCAGGCCACGCGCATCCCCTCCTCCCACACAGCCACGAATCGTACCTCGACGCCGTATTCTTCAGCTCCTGCCGCCACTGCTCAGGGGGCCACTGCTCAGGGCCAGGCACACCGGACCACGCATCCTCCCTCTGGCTTGAGCCTGGCTGGCTGTAGACGAACGAGGCTGTGGACGATCCTCAAAGGTCTCAGGTCTCGCGTTGGCGGGTCGTCACGCGCAAAACACCTTGGCAATCACGACGCTCACCCAGCCAGTTCATCTGTCGTCGTGCCTTTTTTTTTCTGTTTTTTCTTTTTTTTTTTTTAAAAAAAAAAAAAAAAAACCTTTACCAGCCTTTTCTTTCTGACGAGGCATCCTCATCTCGCGAGGACCACGGGTCCGCGGGGCTTGGCGAGATGGGTGATTTGCGCCGGTTGCGCCAGTTGCGGCTTCAGCTGCTTCCGAGTCGGACCAGATTGCTTGTTTCTGCTTCTTCTCTCCGTTTCTCCCCAGAGGCGGCACCCGGAATGTCCACGAGGTCATCTTTTCCCGACCGAAGAGCATGCGAGAGCCTGATGGGCGCACATCTGGTATGCGACGCCATGTATCCGCGGCTTCATGCGCCAACCGTGTGCGAGATTGACGGCCGTCATCATCCATGCGATTCGGCAATGCCCATCCTTTGCCCGAAAGGTGTAAAACATGATACGTCGAGCAAGTTCTTTCGCCGGTCCTCACTGGTCCGGACAAAGACATTCGCGCACCAACACTCCCTGCCGCGAACGAAAAGCCCGCGCCGAAAAAAAAAAAAAAAAAAAAAAAAAGACGATACATTGGACTGGTTTGGCGGTCTGGCGGCAGACCAGGCGGCCCGCCAGGCGCTGCCCTGCCGGCTGGTCGCCAAGTCGCGGCCTATAAGGCCGATACCGAAACAGGAATATATTCATCTTTATTGCAGAAAAGAAAGATGGCAGGGGAGTAGTAAGGAAGTCTTGCGCATTCGTCAAAAGAACTTGCTCTTGAGGCTTCCCATGACCAGGTTGCGCTTCTGCTTGCCGATGAATTTGTTCACGTCATCGGCCCAGCCCTGACTCTGCTGCTGCAGATTGTCCATGCTATCTCCCATGATGTTGAGCTTCTCTGTTCGTTCGTTGACCTGGCGTGACAGGTAGGCGCCCCACGATTCTTGACTGCTTCCCGCGGCTGCTGCCACCGTTCCTGCGGCGCCCCCCGCTGCTGCTGCTGCTGCTGCTCCTGCTCCTGCTCCTGCTCCTGCTGCCGACGCCGCTCTTCGCTCTGCGGCATCTGCATCCAGCATCCTCTTGCTGGGTGGCCTATCTGGTCCGCCAACAAGGAGATCCAGGTCCAGCGGAGACACGTACTGCGTGCCGGAAATCCACTGCAGATTCGAAATCGTGGGCCGAGGAGGGCATTCGAGCTTTGAGTTGATCATGACGTCCGGCGACTGCTGCAGTGGCTTCCCGGTGCCCCAGACATGGATCACTGCTAGCTCACTGGGACCCGTCCAGGCGAATATGTCACCCGTCTGGGTCACAATGGCCGAGGTACTCCGGCTTGGGTCAATCATGGGCAATGCCGCCTTGCCAATCTCCTTTAATCCTGGGATGGAGAATGCGCGTGCCGTTCGGTCGCCAAAGACCGCCACCACCGCAAAACCCTGCAGCTCCAGCTCGGCCACGGCCGCAGAATCACAAAGGATATCGTCAAACTCTCTAGACGCGCCTTTTGCATTGGCTGGTTTGAAGATTCGTATTTCCGATTGTGTCACTGCACCATCTCGTGTTAGCATCCATCGTGCTTTCAGCCGAGCAGATATCAAAAGAGAAGGAAGGAAGAAGGGAAGAAAGGAAAAAGGAAGAAAGAAAAAAAGAGAAAACCCACCAGCGACAAGTGCACCGTCAACCTGCTTGCCCTCACGAAGAGATGCCACAACAGGCCCCGTGGCAAGGGCTGGCCGGCCAGTGGTGGCTTCAATGGGAGACAGGGAGATGACGGGTCCGTCGAAATGGACGACGCCGGCGACTTGTGCCGAGTACGTTCCGTCCGTGGACGGCAGCAGCTTGAACGTGATGACCTTGCCCAGATTCGTCCCGACGAAACAGCAGATGCTCGAGTACTTGTCCTCGTCCAGCGTCATGACGCCAAACTCAATCACCACCGGCCATTCCTTGTGTGGCTCTTGGGGGGCGCCGTGGTGATCCCGTTTGAAGAGGGACGACCGCTTGTCCTGCCTGGCAAAGTCGGTCATGGGGGCTTGGTAGAATATCGCGGGGCCTCTCAGATCCAGCAGGGTCAAGAAGCCGAGTTCGGAACCAACGGCCACGAAACCAACGTTGGACACCTGGACCGCCGTGATGGGCCCCTGCATCATCTCGTACAGGACGAATGGTTGCAGGCCCTCTTGAAGGGTTGGTTCTGCTCGTGAGCTGATGTCGGTCAGCCCCTTGGGATTGGGATCCAGCTGCTGCCGCGGCTGGTCACGTCCGTACAACCTGTTGATGCCCCACCGGAAGACGAGGGCTTCGCCAGTACGGGTGCCGACCACAAATTCGCCCGTGCTGCTGGCCATGCTCATGGTGGTGATGTCGACATCCTCGTAGCGATCCAGCGCGCGGGCGACATCCACTTGCAGCTGGAGCCCGTTCTCAATCTCATCCGCGTGTCCCGAGTCCCAGATCCGAATGGTGCTGTCCCCGTGCGCCGCTTGGATGATTGTCCGCTCCTCAAATCGTTTCCTGGGTCGCGGTCCCTCGGCGCCGCCCTTGAGTAACGGCTCGCCCTGATCTCGCTTCTCCATCATGCATAGCCACCGGGGGCGCTCCAAGCTGGAAACGTTGAGCTTTGTGACGAAAGGATGCACAAAGAATGTGGAGGGGTGCAGCTGATTGGTCGGACTGATGGGAAATCCCGAAGGGAAACTCATGGTGATGAGCTCACCGGAGGACAAGAGGGTAATGACGGCGATTGGGTCCTGGGCGCCGGCGAAGAACGGAGACGATCGGGGAATGAGAAGAAAGTCCACCGCCTGCGAGCCGGCCGGCAGAGAGAGGGACATTGTTCGTTTGCCTCGAAAATAGTCTGCCAAGACCTGCCAGGAAGATGTTGCGTAGGTTGGTGTCAAACCCAAGTCGATGAAAGTCAGGTTCTTTGAAGAGGAGTCGGGCTGCTCGCCCCCCGCAACGAGTATTCCCGTATCGTCACAATTTTCTTTGCAACACCATGTGATTTTGGTAAAGGGCTCTGACACGGACGGCTCGGCCGGCTGGGGACGTGGTTTCTCCACGCCGTGGTCTTTCAGAGTCCTTGCCGCAATGAGCTTTTGCTCCTTGATGTCCCACAACACGAAGCTGCCGTCATCGTGAGCTGTGGCGATGAAGGTTCCCGAGGGGTGGTATAGCGCATGCGTCAGTCGGGGACGTCTCATCGTGTCCAGGCCGGCGCTGTGGCCGCCGGGCGCACCGGCGGGTAGCGTGTACTGGAAGAATTGAATTGCCTTGTTCTGCTTCAACGAGTAGATGACGGCGCCGTGCGAGTACCCCAAAAGCAGCTTGCCAACGTCGCGAGGGTGCATAGACATGCAGACCAGACTGGCCGCGCGCGCTGACGGGTCGCGCTCTCGCCAAAAGTTTGGAAGTCGAAAGACGCGCGACAGACTGCTTCGGTCCAGGTCAAAAGCAAACACATCCCCGTTTTGCAGCCCGAGAAAGGCCCAGTCCAGGGCGGGATCAGTAACCATGGATACGACTTGCCCGGCCAGGACCTGAGCGGCGATGCGCGCGCCCGTGTCCAAATCCCAAACACCAAGTTCATTTTTCTTGTCGACGGTCACCAATCTGTTGGCGGTAAATTGCAGGATCCTGAAGGACGTCGCGCGGGGAGGCTCGAGGACTTTCTGCACACGTCGCTGTCCGAAGATGTAGACCTTGCCGGGTCCGAATTGACTTTCGTTGGTGCCGATGGCCAAAAGCGACTGTACCGGATCGTAGGCGAAGCAACTGTGGAAGGCGACGACTTGAGTTTTTTGCGATTTCTTTGTGACATGACTGCGACGAGGCGGCCGAGGAATGTGCACGAATCAGACGTACCTGATCTGGGAGTTGATGCCATAGCGGGCTTGCTCGTCGGGAGTGAAGAGCTCTGGACGGATACTGGCGGACAGATCATGGTGGATGCCCGACTGCTTGCTGCGCAAAAAGCTGGACATGTTGGCTAGACCCGATGATACATGATTTAGTATCGGGTGTGAACATGTTTTGTGGACGGATGAAGGTCGGAAGGCAAAGGGGCCAGGCCAGGCGGGGAAGAGAGGAAGGACGTCTAGGAGGAGATGACGAAGGTGATGACCGTGTGTTGTCAGCTGACTTGGGACTGTCGAGTGTCGACTGTCGACTGCTGTTTCTTGACACTGTGGAGGTGGAAAGATGGAAGCCAGCGATGGATGGGAAGGAAGCTCGCAGCTTGAGGCGTTTCGAGCTGGTTCTGTGGCGGGGGTTCCGAGGCGGTGCATTGCACCGGAGGCGTTGATTGGTGTCTAGCCCATGTTTCCATGAAATAGTGGGTCGCAAGGAGTTCCGACACGTGTTACACCAAAATTGTATAATACATCCCTTGAATTATTTGCAAACAGGTACGAGCGCCTTTTCTCAGCGGATACGCACACGTGACAGCGTTCAGGGTTGCTAGCCGGGGGTTACTGCCGATTGTAAGGGATCTTTGGCTACTTATCGGCCTATGCAGTTAAGGTTATGCCTAATGTACCTCTAGATCCCTGACCAGTCGTTGTGATTCCGACGTGATTTGTGATTGGCTCAATAGCCCCTACCAAGTTGTGCATTTCAAATAATTCAAGGATTGTACTGTATGTACATAATGTTTCGGGATTACCTGGACGTAGCGTAGCAACCTGGAAGGAGCCCAGGCCGTGCCGGGACTAGCGTCAACGGTCCAGTCGACAATCCATGATGCAACAGTGGATGTCGAGGGAGACGGGCGCCGCCAGGAGCTTTCATCGTGGCAAGGTTGTACGGGCCGCGTGGATCCAAAGCTCGACTTCGTTGCGCGTCGTCGTCGTCGTTGTCGTCGTCGCGTGCGATGTGGCCAGTGGCTCGGTCGTGGGGCCGGCATGATGAAGCTGCCGTGAAGGTGAAGAAGCCGTTCATTCCCTCGTCAGGAGCAGTCGCTCCGCCGGCGGCCGCCAGACCAGTTTGACGCGCTGCGTCGCCGACCAGTTCGCCGACCAGTGAGTGGTAGTGGTGGCTGGGCTGCTGCAGCCGCCACTTGAACCCCCGGCGCCCCCCCGCCAACAGTGCCAGTCCCGCCTGGCAGTCCCGCCTGGCAGTGTCAGCGCCCGTGCCAGCGCCCGACCACTGCCGAGGCCCGCCACCCCGCTCCACCACCCCTTGAGCAGCCCACCTGCAGCAAGCCCCGAGGCCCGGAGGCCCTGAGGTCCTGAGGCCCTGAGGTCCTGAGGCCCTGAGGCCCTGAGGCCCCGTGGCCACCGGTCTGGGCTCCAACCTGCACGCGACTTGACACCGCCGCCGCCCACGTCTCCGCCGTCTCCGCTCGGCCGTGCTGCCTCGTCCCGCAGACCAGACGTCACAGCAGCATGAGATTGTCCAGAGCAGGTAACGAACGTCTCGTCTGGTGGTCTGGTCAGGTTCGGTCCGCCTGGCCTCGTCAGCCGTTTCCGGACGCCATAAGCGCTGCCCTGGCTCTGGCTCTGGCTCTCTCTGGCTCTCTCTGGCTCTCTCTGCCTCTCTCTGCCTCTCTCTGCCTCTGGCGCTGGCTCCGACTCTGCCTCTGGCATTGAACCTGGCCGTCGCCCCCAAATCGACGCCCCCCTCCTCTTCTTTCGTCAGCTCCGATCCGCCCAAACGTGCTTCTTGGAAAGCGAAGCCGTCCCATCGTCTCAACCAACCGTTCTGCATTTTACATCGTGTTGCCTTCCTCCATCATTGGCCATCCTGTATCACCGACGCGCGGCTCGACCGTCGCTACCTCCTTCCGCCTCTTCCCCCTCTTGGATAACGTCCTTTTTTTTGCTGCGAGTTCACGATCCCATCTGCGGCAAGCCACATAATACATACGTACATACATACATAATACATACATATATACATACAACCTGGATTACCCACGACGCCGGTTGTATCGTCAGCCCGACCCATCGCCATGTCGTCATCGACAGTGCCTCCCGTCGTCGATGCGCCGGACGAACCGCAGAGCGAAGGCTCCAAGTTGCGAACGTTTATCGGTATATTGAAAAAGTCCGTTTGTGGCCTCACTCTCCCATGCATTTTCCCTTGTTTCAAAGTCCTCAGCTCGTCATGGGCCGCGGAGCTGAACAAGTTTCTGCGCGAGTTGCGGCCTTGCAAAGTGCCGTGCTGCTGAGAAGCGTCTCCTCGTCCTCCGTGTCAAACGACCGTCCTGTAAACCTTTTCTATCCTGTGGTGCTAATCCATGACTTGCACGGCCAGGTTCATTGGCGTCTCCGATCTCGCGTCTGTCCGGTTCTCTCTCCCTTCGCAGCTTCTAGAGCCGACCCCCAATCTCGAATACTGGACATACCTCGACGCACCCAATGCCTTTGTCGCGATTGGCACGTCGGATGAGCCGCTCGACCGCATGCTCGAAGTCATTCGGTTCTGGCTGACAAAGGACTTGAAGTATGCCAAGGGCAAGCCCTGTAAGCCCTACAATTCTTGTCTCGGCGAGTTCTTCAGGGTACGTTGCACGGAAATCAACCACATACACACATGTTCAACTTCAATTTGCTCTATCAAAGTCCAAAAAAGCTCGCTTGGGTCTGAGACGTGAAAACTCCCTCGGGCTGTCCTCGGCCTTGCTGACAAGGTGCCGGCTTTCTTGTGAGTAGTGCAACTGGGAGACAGAAGACAATGCCCCGAGAATCGAAACGGCAGACCTCAATGGCTCAGCCACCCCGGGCTCGGGCTCGGACAAGGGATCGTTACGCAGCCTCAAGGTTCCTTTCAAAAGCGACAAGAATGAGTCGGCCGTCTCGCTATCGGTGCCCAAACATGCTGCGTCAACCCCGGACAAGAAGCCGGTTCGAATCTCCTACCTCACCGAACAGACGTCTCATCACCCTCCCGTGAGCGCCTTCCACATCGTATGTCCCGAAAAGGGCTTGAAGGCCCGCGGCTTCGATCAGATCACGGCCAAATTCACCGGCACCTCGGTCAAAGTTCTGCCGGGCGAACACAACCTGGGCATTTTTATCTCGTTGGACAAGTTCGGTGGCGAGACGTACCAGCTCACGCATCCTGCCGCTCACCTGGGAGGCATCTTGCGAGGCTCCCTCAGCGTGTCCGTCAGTGAGATGGCCTACATCAGCTGTCCCGAAACCAAGCTCAAGGCCATTCTCCATTACGTCGAGGAGGGCTGGCTGGGCCGGACCACGAACAGAATCGACGGCGTTGTCTTTCGGTATGATCCCGAGAATGACAACAAGACCCGGGTTCAGGATGTGCCCGACGAGGATGTCCTCGTTCGTCTGAGCGGCCCCTGGCGAGAAAAGATTGTCTTTACAATGGGTCCAAGACCAGTAGTACGTGCCCCGTTTCCGAAAGCCCACTTGAGCTCATTATGCCCCGGCCCCTCATATTAACCGTTTAAAAAGAAGTCCATCCCCCCCGAGCAACAATACACCATAATCGACGTGGCCCCCCTCCACGTCGCATCCAAGATCATACCCCCCGAGGATCAACAACTTGCCAACGAATCCCTCGCCCTCTGGGGAGGCGTCACCAAGGCCATCCACGCCAAGCAGTACTCCAAAGCAACCGAACTCAAAGTCGAGCTGGAAGAAAAGCAGCGCGAGAAAGCCAGACACCGCGAGAAGAACAACGAGACCTGGCAACCTGTATTTTTCGAACACGTCGTGGGCAACGGCGGGAAGCCAGACCTGACAGAAAAGGGAAAGCAGGTGCTGGAGCGGGCTCAACGAGGTGACTGGTCCATGGACGGTATTCTGTAAGGGGACCAAAAGGATACATGTCGGGAGTCATTTGGGGAGAGGAAACGAAAAACATGCTTGCCGGTTATCCTTTTGATCTCCTTTTTTTTCTGTCTCGTTCTTTTTTTTTTCTATAACATGTATACCTGCAGACCTTTTCGTGGCCGGGACCCCTCACAGAGCCCCATCATCAACGCCAGCACCGCGTTCCCTTTATTCTCAAATTCTTCTTGCTCGTTCGAGGGACGAACGGCATCGGGGCCCGGAATCCACAAGATACATGTATGGCCTACCCGACAGTTTTGCACGAACATGGACTTGGGGTTGTTGGCATATTGGTCCTTTTTTATTTTTATTTTATTTTGCGGTTTTGGCGGCGCGGAGTGCATAATTCTGGCAGCACCCTTTACAAGTGGTCGTGCAGCATCTCTAAGTGTTTTTTTGTTCTTCTTTTTTTTCGTTTCTTTTTTTTTTCGTTTCTTTTTTTTTCGTTTCTTTTTTTTTTCGTTTCTTTTTTTTTTCTTCCTCTCTCCCCGTCTCTCGTCTTGTCTACGGAGTAGCCCGCGTCCCCTGGCGTGCCCCCCCCAACACATGATGATTCTCAGCTCATGACCGATTCGGGCAGACTGGCGTGCAGGTTCGACGGTGGATGGGGGAATGTAGATAGACTTGCAACATAGCTTGATTCCTTGGAAATGGAAAGACGGCGTACATGGAGATTTGCCCCGGTGACACATAACTTGTTATAATCACATGCATTTCAAAAAAAGAAAGAAAAAAAACACAATTCATCTCGTCCAAGTTTCAAGTGGGAGGGCATCCCAAGAATGCGCGCTGCCAGGATCCTTAAAGCAGATGGGTCATTGAGAGCGACGACGCAACCAGGCGGAAAGAGTTTCGTCTCCCCGTCTTCTTCCTATTCATTACATGGCCTCGCACAAAGAAAAGAGGCGGCTACTACGAATCGTACAACATGAGTGAAGTTACAGGAGTATTTTTCTTTTTCTTTTTCTTTTTCTTCTTCTTCTTTTTTTCCGCCCCGCGGTAACGGGTATTAATATAAAACTCCATTCTGGTTCTTCCAAGGAGACGGAGTATCGCGTATGTTCTTTTCCCGTCTACGGGATGCGCGAAATTTGCTTTGGGGGGTGTATCAAGTCGTACAACGCACGAGAGAAGGAGCTTCTCGCGCAGACGTAAATCGTACAATTGTCTTCTATTGTAAAAAAGAAGAAGAAGAAAAGTATGGTTCGACTTGGGTTCTTTGCTTGGCCTGAACTTTTTTTACGCATCAACAAAGGCCTTGACGTTGTTCAACCAACGGAGGTACTCCCTCTGCTCCTTGACGTCCACATAGTCGGGAACAAAGACAGCCAGGGCCTGCGTAATGCCGCGTTCCTCGAGGAACCTCTCCATGAGGACCTGCAGATCCTCATCAAGACTGCCAAAGGGGGGTCCAGGATAGGCATCGGCGCGCTTCTGGGCCGCTTCGGGGCTGTCAATCTTGGCCACCTTGGCATCCTCGTAAAAGAACATGTTGTCGACGATAATGTTGCCGTCCTCGGCGGTGGCTTCAATGTTGAGGGCGCCGGCCACCTTACCGGGCTTCTCGACGACAATGGAGAGGCTGATGGGAGCTGGCCCTTCTTCGTGCTCTTCTTCCGACTCTTCCGACTCTTCGACTTCTTCCTGGCCTTGCTTGTTGGAGGACTCCGTGTTTTCGCCAAAGTCTTCGTCTTCGAGGGCAGCATCCTCTGCGTATGGGTCGTAGTTGGCAATGTCGGAAACGGAGAAGCTGACGGTGATTCTATAAAAAAAAGAGGTCAGTCAATTGGTTTTTTTTTTCAACTTTTTTGCCTCGTCATTCGATCGAGGCGATTCATGAAGCAGAGAAACCGCGGGAAAAAAATCATCTCTAGGATGCCATGTATACTAACTTCTCGTCGTTGAACGAACGGACCAGCTTAACCATCTCCTGGCCAGGGACATCAATCAGCTCAAACGGGCCGTTTGCTAAAAAGTCCTTGATGCTGGCGGGCTCCTGATCCTGTCCGCTGATGTCCTGCTCAATCTGGAGCTCGCTCGCAAGCTTGGCAGACAGCTCTTCATCGGCCTCGCTAGCCGCAGCGCGGCGGCCGATGGTGGTGGAGAAGTGAGCGGCGCCGGTGGACGGTCGCAGGGCGCATACGACGGACGTCTTGACAAAGGCGCTGCTGGAGCGGGCGACACCAGAGCGTATTGAGGCGCCGGAGAGGCGGGCCGCAATCCGGGGCGCCGATCGTGCGAAGCTTCGGCTGGAAAGCATTGTGATGTGAAGTGTGATGGAGAGACGTGGACAGGTGGATGAGTGGTTGAGTGGATGGGTGACTGGGTGACTGAGTGAGTTGGTGATGAAAGCTGCGATAGATGGAGGAAAAGGAAGAATGCTTAGAGTGAGCTTACTGAAATTTTCGTCAGGGATCCTGGAGAGCGCAAGAGTGGAACCAGTGGACGTGGACGTGGACGTGGACGGACTGGGGTCGACTGGCTCCTCCACCACCGCACGTGACGACCAGCATGGGCGTGCGACTTCTACAGAGGTTAAGTACCTAGGTACCTACTTAAGTAAGTACAATAGAAGGCAAGACGTTGTATTGGTCTTGGCCCTTGGGTCAACTTTGCGGTGTCAAGTTGGAACAATAACGACTAATGGCAGCCCGGCGCTGACATGTGTATCTGCATTGTACGTGCACAACGGCCTCGTCATTGGGCAAGTTGCCATTCACAACGGACTAAATGCGTGAGTGAATGGTTCAGGATACTCACCGCCTCTCCTTTGTAGGCCGGCATGTAGACACATACATGTACATACAAATGGACGTATGTACATAAAAGTACCTGCCTAACTTAAGTACCTAGTAAGTACTTACTTGGTCAGGCCTCAGGACTCGGGACTCAGTTGGTAGGTACCAAGGCAGGTACTTTAGGTAGTCATCAATTCATGTCTTGTCCATCAGGCGTGTATATGCGAGGACCAGAACGCGGTGCTTCTGGTTCCGTATTTCCCACAGACTCAATAACGTGGTTTCCAACGCCGTGAACGCCTGAAATGCAATTCGAAATTTCTCGTCGCCTCAAACTTTCCCCCCCTTTCCTACAGCTTATCAGGCGATTGCTCTTCACATCACAAACGCAAGAAGCCGGCTTCTTCACACTCTTGCGCCAGTGCAACGGGTCCCGCCACACAACACTGCTCGCATCATCCTGCCATCGGCCGAATCCGCTCGAGCGGCTTTTCTCGTTGCTGTCGCCGTCGCCGTCTCGTCAAACGAAGCAGTTCGGCCGACTCGACAACTCAACTAATGCCTTTCGAGGGAAAATCGGCAGCGCGCATCTGTCCAGTGCTGGATACTTTGACCCATGACAACGTTGACAGGTACGCCCATTCCCCCTTCCAATTCTCCAGCAGCTTCGCGTTGTCCGCAGACGTCATGTCCGGTAATACTGAAAGGGCAGTCAGTCGCAGCTCATCGACAACAAAGGAGTTTCGAGAAACAAAAGAGAAGGAAGAAAGAAGGAGAAGAAGAAACGAAAAGAAAAGAAAAGACGCCTACCAAATCCCTTTTCGTACTCGCCCTCCAGCGCCTTCATTTTCAGTTTGAGCATATCTTCCTTGGTGCTGGGAGGACGGCCAGACCGTCGGGCCTTTTTCACGGCGTCGTATTCTTCATCGTACTGATGGATGAATCTAAAGAGACGTTTGGGTCAGATGCGGTCTCCCATACCGAAAAAGTGGCCCTCACTTTTGTATCAAGGATTGCAGCGCCTCCATGTCCAGAGGTTCATTGTCCTTGTCGGCCAGCCCTTGTTGGAAGAAGGCAACTCGATCGACTAGGCGCATGGTTCAGTCGTGCGGTTCCGCAGAGGCCACTTGTGGCTAACACGAAGATGCAATACTCACGTATGGGCTGCTCCTTCTTGCCTCTTGCAACAGCGAGCTTCTCCAGCCTTTGATCTCGAACAGCCGCTTTGTGCAGGCGAAACGAGTCTCTGGACTTGGCATGCAAAGCGTTGACCTCGCCATTGCGCTTCTTGGCAATCTGCTTGCGCGTCTTTTGCAGGGACGACGGCATGATGTGCACTGTGCTGCTGGTGCTGGTGCTGGTGCTGGTGCCGAGGAACCACAATGTCCGCGATGGAAGGATGGATGAGCGCGTGGAATCATGGATGGATGGGATTTGGGACGCGGCCGCGACGACGACGACCCCCGTCCAGGAAAAAGAGGGCCAAAAAAAAAAAAAGCCTTTGCCATGGCTGCCAGCCCGCCAGCGAGCTAGTCCCTGACGGTCACTGGTGCATCCAGGGCATCCAGTGCATCCAGTCTCCTTGCAGCGTCCAGCTCCAGCGTCCAGCGTCCAGGTTCCAGCGGGCGGCCCCGTTGTCGCCACTCGCACCTGCGCTGGGACCGCTGCGCTGGGACCGCTGCGTTGCCGCCGCCATCCACTCCCGGTCCTAGATGCCAGCTTCAGGTCATCTCGTCTCGTCTCAGTGCTGGCTGGTCCATCGGACGCGTCTGGCCTGGCTAGGCCTTGCATCCCTGCACGCGTTGTGCCATTCATCATCGCTGTCAGGGTGTCTCGTCGACGCCAATGGCTTGATGCTCTCCCTCTTCATTCTTGGGCCTTTTCTGGACCTCCTCGATGTCGACACCACGGTCGTCTTCTTCCCTTGCCAGCACATATTATTCGTGGCAGTGTAGTTATACTCTGGTGCCAGCCTATGCACCGCCACCCCGTCCGTCTCCTTTTTGATCCATCAAAACAGCAGCAGCAACAACAACAACAACACAACAATTACGACGACGACGACGACGACGACGACGACGACGACGACGACAGTTTACCTGCCCGCCTTGGTGCTCACTCAACCCCATCAGTCACCGCTATCTCGACTTCATTCTCCTCGCAACTGGCATCGCTGGTCACCGCGAGTCCCTCCACGTCTTGCGTATCCAATGTCCTCGCGTCTCGATGCCCATAGCACACGACCTTGACCTCGCGTAGTGTCGACTGCGTCTTTGGTCGTCATACTCGACCTAGTTTGATTTCATCTCCTCATATATACATAAGATTCTGTCAAACCATCACGCTCGTACGGAGTATCCGCTTCACTCACTCGGCATCCTTCGTTGAATCGACCGGCAAGGTGGAAATTGTCATCCGCCACAGTGGTATTGCGGTCTCTCGCTGCTCCTGGTTCATTGGTCTTGATCATCTCCAGTATATCGTCACCAAAGTCTCAGCGGCTCAACCCTTTTCTGGTGTTGTAGTCCGTCAAGATGGGCGTGTCAGGTCCGTAAACTTTCTTTCGACTTCCACAACCAATTCCTTCAAGGACTAACCAATTATCATCAGGACTTCTCCCTCTGCTCAAGTCCATACAACGCCATACTGAGCTCAAAAAGTGTCAAGGCCAGACGCTGGCCGTCGACGCGTACGGATGGCTGCACCGAGCTGCTTATTCCTGCGCCCTAGAGCTTGGACAAGGCAAGCCCACCGATAGGTCAGTTGCCATTGTCGCCGTGGAACATGCTGTGCGCTCCTCTTCATCTAACGCAAAACAATGCAGATATGTCCATACTGCAATGCATCGTGTGAGAATGCTCCAGCATTTTGGCGTCACGCCCTACATGGTGTTTGACGGTGATTACCTTCCAAGCAAGGCTGTCACCGAAGAGTCTCGGGCCAGGCGGAGAGAGGAGAAAATGAGGCTTGCCAACGAATTGCTCCAAGCGGGCAAGACGTCTCAGGCTACTCACGAGTTCCAAAAATGTATCGACGTGACGCCGGAAATGGCATCGTGTCTGATCCAGAAGCTCAAACAAATGGGCATTCCTTATGTCGTGGCACCCTACGAAGCAGATGCGCAGCTCGTGTACCTGGAGCGCCAGGGCTTGGTCCATGGCATCCTGTCGGACGACTCGGATCTTCTTGTCTTTGGTGCGAAGCGTCTCTTGACCAAATTGGACCAGTATGGCAACTGTATTGAGATCAACCGTCGCGATTTCTGTGCATGTCGGGAGGTGTCCCTGACGGGATGGTCCGATGCCGATTTCAGACGAATGGCCATCATGAGCGGCTGCGATTATCTCCCCGGGATCTCGGGAGTCGGGCTTAAGACTGCGTATCGCCTGTTTCGCACGTCCAAGACGCCAGAACGAGTTGTCAGCGTATTGCAATTCGAGGGAAAACATGTATCCGAAAACTACTTGACCCAATTCTACCAAGCGGAATTGACCTTCTTGCATCAATGGGTCTTTTGCCCCAAGATCAAGGCATTGGTTCATCTTACTGAGCTGGACGGCACTCGGACCGCCGAGGAAATGCCCTTCATTGGAGCCTATGTTGAGCCGGAGCTTGCACGAGCAATTGCCGCTGGTGACGTGAACCCCATCACCAAGGCGCCCATTTCCATCGCGACAACGCCGTCTAAGAGGAGACACTCCCAAACAGCGACGTCGCATCAGCCGCCCCATAAGCCCATTACAAGCTACTTCAAGGGTCAGGGCCGGATCCCTATGGGTGAAATGGACGCCAATTGCTTTTCAGTCGACCCTCACAGAGTTGCGCAGATTACTGATGGAGGGCTGGTCCCGCGAGTGTTCCCCTTGCCCAGACCATACGTCGTCGACGGTTCTTCTCGCCAGACTACCAGGAGCGCTGCCGCAGGCTCTACGACGCCCAGGAGAACCAGCTCTGCCCCTACCAGAACATCTCCCAGGCTTCAACGACGAAAGACGCAGCCCATTTCGAACATTCTTGCTGTACTCGGAGACAGTCCTGCCCCGGCCAAATCCTCTTCTGATATGAACTCATTCCTCTTGTCAATCATTGCTCCTCAGTGGGAGCCTCCGAGTCGGCCTAGCAAGAAGCTGCGTCTGTGCAGCGACGAGGACGAAGTAGAGACGTCGCCGAAGAAGAGCAAGTTCTTCCCAAGTTCTAATATCAAAAAGAGTCCCGTCCTGGTCAGGGCCGAGAGCGATGCGTATTTGTTCTCAGACGACTCGATTGAAGAAAGTCTGCGTGACTTGCCCGATTTTGACGGGTGGAAGCCGTCAAGCAAAAGCAGAAAGTCGATTGCCATATTCAGCGACGATGCGCACAACGGTCCGCATCGCGACCAAGAAAGTCGGTCTGCGGCAGAGAAAAACAGTCAAGAGACGCAAGCCACGATTCCGTCTCAGAAGCAACAAGAGAACTCATCTTCCCGTAGCACGACACTGCCGACGGCCCAGTCTGCCAAACATCCGCAGCACCAGCCGCTCAAGACACCATCGCGACCAAACTTCAGTCGATTTGCCTTTTCATCCAAACTCTCCGCCACGCCCGACTCATCCAAATCCTACCAGTCGTCGGTATTCAGTATGGGACCTACACCGAGTACCGGACCGTCGACGACTGCGTCCCTGCCGACTCCGTTGCAACGACTGGGCGCACGCGCAACGAACATGGTGGCGTCACCACAAGAGACCAAGCCAAGGCCGAAATCAAAGACGATGGGCGTTGTGGCTAAAGGCGTCCCTGTGAATCCATCATTTGTACCTCTCCCCAAGGTCGATGTGAAGGAATTCGAGGCTCTCCATAGGCCATGTGGGAGCGAAGATGACATGGTCCCGGAAAGCGATGGTGAGCTGGACCAGGAGTTCGAGGTGGCACCCAAGAAACTGAACCTGGCCCGGTTCGCTTTCTCGTAGATGGTGTTGTCTGCCGTTTGACGCCACGCTCCACTACCGAATCCCTCTTGCGTATGGAGAGTATACGATGACCATGTCCAATTGAATATCCTTTAGCGTCTAGGAAGCATACCCCCGGCGTTGGTCATTTTATTTGTTGGTTTTTTTTTCTCCCTTTTTGTCCTGGACTGTATGGAAGAAATTCGGCACCAAGCACATGGCCTTGGCGTGGTCAAAGCAAAAAGCAGTGTGGCCGGCCGGCCTGTAATGGAAGCCCACAGTGGCGAGTAGAGAAGGAGAAAAGCACACGAGCAACAGTAAGCCTTGTTGTTGGGGAGGTGGAAAAAAAGAAAATAACTACTTGTTAAGCCCTAATGGCCATGGACCGGCCCTGCTCAAGTATTAGACATAGTTCACGACCTGCCTTTATTTTTTATTTTGCTTTCTTGTCGTCTTTCGGGTACAGTGGGTCATGAGTAATTCCGAAACATTGTACACTAACATTGTGTATTGTATTGCAAAATGCCGGGAATGACCTGCCTTTTATTTTTTACTTTTTTTTCTTGTCCTCCTTCGCCTACAGTGGGTCATGTAATTCCGAAATGTTGTACACTAACATTGTATATTGTGTCTCAAAATGCCGGGAACGACCTGGACATGCTGCCCCTCTGCATCACCAAGCCTAAACTGCAAGCCTCCCAACGACCTCTTACAGAAAACCCACGGCAGCTATACGCCATCTTTCCGTACCACAATCACCAAACGTACTGGTCCGGCGGAGACCCAAACGCTTGAAACAAAGGCCTCTGGTGCATCATGGCTGGTACCGCACTCAGCCAGGATGGATGGATTTAGTGTTCTGGGTTCCGGGGCGTGGAATGGCATCGTGCGGGTTCGTCGTGGGGGTTTACGTGATAGGCTGGTGAGGCTGCTGACGCGTTGGGCTTGCTGGGTTGGTGGTGTGATGGGATAGCGGTGCGGGCTACGGGCGTCGTGCGTGATGAATGTCGTTGTGACGGGCTACGAGGGATGAGGAGAAACGAAGTCGACACCGGGACACATACACGGGGCGCGCATCGAGCGTTTCCGAGAGAAAAGAAGAACACCATGCGAGACGGTGTTGGCAAAAGAGTTCAGACAGCTTAAAAGGTGGAGAAAATTTACATAAAACTGCGCATGCATGACCTGGGCTGAAATGCGTTAAAACACCATCGTATGTGCTCCCCAGTGTGATATCCCGCTCTGCAGACATGGTTGCTTCCCTTTTCTGGAAGAGGTTGTAAGTGGTCGCGGAATCATCATGCCACAAAAGAGGGAAGAAAAAAAAAGAAAGAAATGAAAAGACAATCTATTCAGACAAAAACAAGGCTTCCATGAGTATATATGCGCGCGCGTGCGTGTGTGTGTGTCGTAAGCTGTAATGAAGGCCCCCATTCGTCTGCTACTCCATGCCGAGTAGGGGGCGGCACAAGCACCCAGTCTATCGTCGTGCAGGCGTTGTGGAAGAGCTGGCCAAATCGATATTGAAGGTCCATCGTCCTACAAGACAGCATAACATGGTTAGTCTGGACACCAAAACGACGACATGGGTAGCATAGGAACGGAAGGAGGTGGTGGCAGAAGCAGGTAGACGTACCCTTTGCGAGGTTGTCTGCAGTGTCCTCGAGCAAAATTACACGTCGCTTGTTGCAGTATGACGTCTTGTCCATAATGTCCACCTTGAGCTTCGGGTCCGAGAGCTCCTGGATGGGCTTCTCAAACATCTCGGACAGGTTTTCCACGGCCATTTCCAAGTCCTTTTGGTTGTCCTCGAAAATCTCGGTCAAGTTGTTTCGTGCCAAATAAAAGGCAAAGGCATACGTCCACTTCAGGGTCTGGCGGCAGGTCTGCAGCGCCTGCGATGCGGAATGGAGGTACTGCACCTCGATCCACGACATTCCCGACGAGGTCTGCAGCTGGAACATCTTCTCCTCCGTCTTGCGCGCAATGTCCTTGTCCAGTTTGGCCGACTGCTCGTGGTTGGCATATCGATTGTAGTAATGCAAGTATCTCTCGAGAGACGTGCGAGACTTGGCCTGTGCGTCTCGAGCCTCGGAGCCGCTCTTTTCTTCATACCGGTTGCAGTTGTACCAGCTGGTGCCATGCTCTGACCAGAGCCCCATGCACATCCAACAAAACTCATATTTACACTTCCTGCACGTCATGTGGTTGCATCCGCCGTTCTTCTCAATCGTCGAGCCGCACTTTGGACACTCCTTGGTGTTTGCAGAGATCCAGTTCGCCGTCTCGGAATCGTCGGCACACTTCTTGAGCCACCTCTTGACCAACTCGCACGGCGCGGGTTGGTGATCGGGATTCGGACATCCAAAGCAGAATCTGTGTCCGCAGAGGCATTCCACCGTGGGCACAATCCTGTCCAGATCCTTCTTCTTGACGGCGCATTCCACCACGTTGGGGCAATCGGGTGCAGGGCACCATTTGAAAAGATCCTTGTCCTCGACATACGTTCTACTGAGCAGTTGGCGATATCGGCCCACCAGCTCCGGTGTGACGAGCAAGTCCAGCGATCGGGAGTCGAGGACCCGACCGCAGCCATCGGACGGGCACTGAATCCTGGCCGCCTCACCCTCTTCTTTGATCTTCTGTGTCAGGTACTGCCGATAGCAGTCGACACAGTATCGATGGCCGCACCTCATGGCGAACGTCTGTAGGCCTTCTTCGTCCTCGCAGCATATATCGCACACGAAGCCGGGCGCGGTTTCTAACGTGGGCAGAGTGCTCGTCTTGCTGCTCAAACCGGCCGCCTCGAGAACTCTTTCAGGGCAGTCCATGTAATCTTCGAGCAGACGTTCTTTATTCCACCGAAAATGGCGCAGCATGATGGCGGCATCCTCCTTTCGCATGTCCAGTATCATATTCACCTCGTTGACCATATCATCCTGCTGACGCTGGATATCCAAAGGCTCGAGAACTTTAAAATTCGTGACATGAGCCGCTTGTCGGGTCTTGCCGATGTCCTTTGAGAACAATCCGAAGTCGGGATCTGGCTCATCGAAATCGTCTTCGAAATCTAAATGACGCGTCAAATGCCTGTAAGCTTTTGAAAGACGAAGTGCTTTTTTATTTTTATTTCCGTCTTGCAATCATTATTCTTTTTTTTATTCTTTCATGACGATTTATTTGGGGGGAGAAAAAAGTAAGGACTGGCCAAAGGCCTCAGGTCGGGTCGCTCACCTTCGGCCGCGGACATCTCATCCGCGCTGTCCTCCTGCATCTCCTCGTCATCGCTCGACAGGGGTGACAAGTAGTCCTCCTCAGAGTCCATACCAATGCTCACCATCGTGACTGGGGTGGGAGGAGCAGCGGGGGGGTCGGCAGCCGAGGCGACGGGTCTCTTTTGAGGGGGTGTTTCTCGATGTCGAGAAGTCGTCGTCGCCTCGGCAGCCTTTCGCTTCCTGGTAACGGGGGGAATCGTGGCGGATCAGAGCAACTTGGGAGGAGATCGAGGCCCACAATCGGAGACTGGGAACAGACTGGACCCGGTGAGAAACGTCACGGGGGACTTTCTCTCCCTCGGGCAAAAAAGGAAAAGGAAGAAAAAGAAGAAGAAAAATTAAAAGACCCGATCCCCAAGACGCAAGCCCGAATAATGAAGGAGAAATGAGTAATGGCCGTTGTAATATGTATGGTAAGCGTTGAGTGACGGAGGATGCGGAGGCACTGCGTATCTATTGTTTATCTGGCAAGGAGAAACGAGTCGTCAATGGGCACAAATTCTAGCCTTGTGGTGTAGAGGGTTGAGCAAGACTGGTGATGGATCCGAAGACAAGAGAGCGGACGTTGGAAGGATGTCACAGGACTGGCGTGTGGCACGAATGGATGATTTAAAGAGACACAACAACAGAGAGAGGCAGATGCATGCCTGTTCCATGCATGGCGGCGACAGCGGGCCGAGAGCAGCGAGCGGGTCCTGTCTGGTCTGATACATCATAGTGGACTGCAAGTCTTGTCGAAACTCTTGTCCGCCAGGATTAAGTGGGAAAATGTTAACGCAGGAATTGCCTGAACGCAGTGTACATGTCCGCCGTGCACGCAGCTCAGGCATGGCGAAAGCAGTATCCAGTACCTGGTGCCAGGACACCTACCCGTAGACCTACCTAGTGTTCCACTAGGTAGACCACAAAACCCTTGGGACGCCACATTACTGTAGGGACATATCTCTTTAATGCCGAGAAGGCTACACCTAGGTAGCCCCCGCTTTTCTTCGGCCTTCTATTGGATTAAATTACTTAACCTTTAAAGAAGTTGCTTAGTCTGCTATTTATATAGATAAATAAGTAGCGCTATGTATTTCTTAATACTTCCGGTACTTATAGAAAGCAAATTAATGTGTGCATAAAGTACCCTTAGTAGCTTCGTTTTAATTAAATGCTGAAGTGGGTCAGTATGTAAATGTCGCCTTCTTAGCATTAAAGAGATATAATTTTGCTGTGTGTACTGTGTGAAAACTAAAAAAATACAGTTTTCATTACGTTTTTAAAAAAAATACCTAAAGTATATATATCCCACAGGTATTGTGGCGTCTTAAGGGTTTTGTAGTCTACCTAGTGTTTCACTAGGTAGGTCTACGGGTACAGTGGGTCGTAAAGTCCTTCCGAAACCCTTTTGCACTAAAATTGTATGGCAAAATGTTCGGGCTTACCTGGATATACGGTACCCGACTTACTCGGTACTTGGAGTAAGTACGTACCCAACCTACTTCGTAGGTACCAAAGTACCTACCATCTACGTACTTTACGAAAGCGTCGCTGGTCACATTGGAGAGTGGCGGTTGATCCTCGGCACAGCTGACTCGTGCGGCCGACGACGGGACATGCGCCACGCTCATGGACATGTCATGTCAGCAGGCTTGGCTGCTGACTTGTGAGGCGGTTGCTTAGAAACGTTGGGGAAGGACCGGAGCAACAAGGCCAGGCCTGAAGGCTTTGGGCTGCTAGGCAGGCACCGACGATGTTTCTGGCGGTTTGTGGACGAGCGGACGGGTTGCTGGGAAGTTGGGAAGTTGGTACATGATTTGAAGGCGCCAGCTGCGCCTGCCGAGGGCATAACGAGGCATGGCATGGCATGGCGGGGCAGGGCGGGGCCTGACGCAATTCCGCGACAGACCACCGGGACCAGCCAGACCAACCTGTTTGGGCTGCGAGTTGATCAGACGTGACCTCATGAAGCGAATGGGCTGAAGCTGGCTGGCCCAGAACTGTCACCGTCGGCACATGTGCACCACCATGCATCTCTCGCTCGGGATGCCGTGTGAACCCATCCATGCCTGAACAAACCCAGCGCCCCTCGCCCCTCACTCTCCACACACACCAGGCCGTATTCCGCGACGAAGCGAAGCTTGCCGAGCAACGAACGTCGAGACGTTTTTTTTTTCGTCAACGTCGTCGATAACACGCCGGCAGTTTCAAGGTATGAGGCGGAGAGCAAGCTTGACGTCTCCGAACACCTTATGGACTTGGTTAGTGCTCTTATTTGGGGCGCCATATCAGTTGCCGTCATCGGAGCACACTTCGTTTCCGCGTATGAAAAACGGTGACAACCAGGCCGCACTACCAGGATTGGGAATGGCCAAAAAAAAAGAAGAGAATAGATTGCAATAGATTAGCACCATTTGCACGGGAATTAGTTGAAACCAATTTTCTAACAAGCCCGAGATTGTATAGCGTACACGTCCCCGCCCGCATCATCAAGTGTCGTCATTGTCCTAGCCCAGAACCTTGTCGGCCATTGAGACTAAAACAATTCCGTTAGTCAGTATCACTATTTCCCGCGGCGGGCATCACCTATGGCCCGGCAAGTCATTCACATACCGTTGGCTCCTGTACCATCTGGTTCAACAAACGTCTTGACCACCTTGCCACCCTCAATCTTGAGCGCATATCGCTTGCTGCGCACGCCGCCAAAGACTGCGGATCCGTCGAAATCGAGCTCGAGAGCTTTGGTGAACTCGGCGGAAGGGTCGGCGATGAAGCGAATCTAGAAAAGTTGTCAATTAGGTCTGAGCCTTGTGCAGGAACGACGGGATGAGCACGTACGCCTGTCTCCCCGGCAGGGTCGAGCTGCTCGGCCCAGGCCTTCATCCTATTCGCCAATATCGATTAGCTTTTTTTTTTTTTTTTTTTTTTTTTTTTTTTTTTTTTTTTTTTTGCGCCGCAACCCGTTGAAGGGCGTGGCCATGGGATATCAAACTTTTGTAATGAAGTCATGATGAAGACCCCCCCTCCCCCATCCCCCATCCCCCGTCCTTGCTCTATCTGCACCCACGCAGCAGCCCGCTTCCTTTTATGCCCTTCCCCTCTCGTGGAAACTGGACCTTTTCTCCCGGACTGACACAAGCTGTGGCTCGCCGGACCAGCTTGCCGTCGTCTGCCGTCGTCTTTCTCACATACCCTCGGTGAAAAAAGTATGCTCGTCGGCGGCCGGCAACTGCGTCACCATGTCCGTGCTCAGTTGCCCTTCTTGCCGGACCTTGCCGCGGCTCTTTCGCGCTCGCGCTTGGCGTAGATGCTGGCCGTGAAGGGATCTTCGTAACGCAGAGCGACTACGTAGACCAGGTAGACCCAAGCCGTTATCAGAATCCCCGCTGGTTTGCCAAGGAGTAGAGCGGTCCCCAAGAAGCTCATGGTGGAACCCCAGTACATGGGCGAGCCCGTCACGTTGAAGGGAAAGCCCGTCACCATCTCATCCAGCAAGAAGCCAAAGTAGTCGCCGAGAAACGTCCCGATGATGCCCAACCTCCACGTCGACGAGAGCACGAGCACGTTGCCGGCAACCAGCAGTGTGTATGCCGCAGCCTGGGAATACACCGTCAGAAGCAGCGGGTGCGACGGTTGTTCTGAGATGGCAGTCTTGTACAGCCAGTCCCGCAGGATGCCCAGGGAGAAGATGGTCGCGGCGAGGCCGTAACAGGCCGTCTTGGAATCACCACCGAATAAGTTCGTCAGGAGCTTGTTTTGGTACTCTACACGGTTTCGCCGTCAGCTCCGAGTGTCCGTCTCCGTCATGACGGGACAAAATCGATAGCGGGATGGTCATCTGGACCCTGGACTCGTACGAGGAGGGAGATTTGCGGATGCGGATGCGCACCTTGTCGAGCAACGATGCTGCATGACGCCAAGGCCGTCCGGTCAGCCAGCTGCCTCACCACACATCTTGGCAGACGGCCAAAGAGCTTGTTGAATAGAGGAAACTAGACTCACTTCCAAAATAGCGGGTTAAACGCGATGGATGCTCCACAGACTACACGCCACATAGGCCGAAGCAGCAATTAGCCACGGAAATCTTGGGCTTGGAGACACACGACATCACACGCTTGCCCCCCCCCCCCCCCCCTCTTGCTTGCTTGTATCGTGTCACAAGCAAGCTTCGACGGATAGCCCCGTCCCAGCTCACGCACCTATCAAGCTCTTCTTGCCGAAGTCGACATAACTGACCAGGTCACCCAGAAAGGACGCCATGGCGGCCACCTCGGTCAGGCTGTCCCAGCAGACACCACACGACACAGCACGACACGGCGCCGGAAGAGATCGGAACGTAGAACACTTCAACCCGTCAGGTGCGATTGCCGTTCCAAATCCCGATAGCCGCCTTGAGCAGATTGAGTTGAGATCGGGGGCCCGCTGCGGCGGAGAAAAGTGCGTGTACAAGCGAGAGGCAATAAAATAAGGGTGCCCAAGCCGAAGAAGAGTGGGAGTCTTTCAAGTTGCCATACACTCAACTTGACACAGTATGCAGAAACCTCTCCGGTTCCGTGCTGCTGACAACAGCTAAATAGCTGCTGATCTAGCTGCTGTCAGCAACCACTTGGGGGCCCTTGCCCCGCAGTCCGCTCCGTAGTCCGCTCCGAAGTCTGCCCTGCGCTGTTGCTGTTGCACCAGACTGCTGAGACTGGACACCATCGCGCTGCGCAGTGGCGCGGTGGGGCGGTGGGGCATCGTTAAGTTCCCTGCCTCTCGAGTCCTTGTGCAAGATCCACAATCACAAGCTTGTCCCGAGTTCACCATCCGCAAGCATCGCCCATCCACGCATTCACGCATTCACGACTGACCAGACAACCCGCCGCCTCTGCTCAACGCACATTGCAAAACACGACGCAACGTCATGTCAAAGACCAGAGAATGCCATCTCACCGTTTACCTGGGTCCTCGGCAGGGCGCACCCACGTTTCCGAGTGAATTGTCCCCGCTGGCTGGTCATTGGTATCGTTAAAAAAACTAAACAAAAAAAACAAAAAAAAACTTGCACCCATTCCATCACTCTAGGTACATACTGTATGCATGTACATACACACGCTGCCTATGCCTGTCGCCCTGCCCTGCGTCAGTTCCGCCGAGCCCGAGTCTTCTTGCCTGTTGTTATCGTGTTGTCTTCCTCCTCCTCGTCGTGGCCCTTCTTCAGGTCCTCTGTCAAACCCCACTCCTCCTTGTCATACCAGTCCTCGCCGTCAGACATGTCTCTATTGGGCCCGCAGTGAGCTTCTGCTTTGGCCCAATGTAGCACATTGCTGCGGAGTCTTTGTGCTCGAAGTAGGCCGTGGTGTAGTCGACTTGCGCTCCTGCAAACTTCCTCTTGTTTCTGTACATAGAGTGCCAGCAAACGTCTTATATCTTCAGCCTCGCTCTCGGGAATCCCCATGTTTCTGTCAGGCTTAGCCCCAGGCGGTGTCGAAAATAAAGGGTGGATGAAGCATTCTTCTGGCGGTTTCGATGCGAGGTCTACCAATGGCTGTCCTGCTCGTAACAGTTCGCTAGTGGGAGTCGCATCTTTTGGTGCTGGCTCAGTTCCTGCGACGCCATCATCGGCATTCATATGCCCACTTTGCCCTGATCCATCTTGTTGGTTATCGTCTCTCTCCTCTCCATTTTCCAACTCTTTCTTTCTAGCTGCTTCTTTCCCATTGCTCTTCGCGTCATCTGTTGTGTCGGCGGCATCCATCATGGATACCTCAGCATCGGCTGCTGCACCGACAGAAACGAGTTGATGCTCTTTTTCTGGCGCACTTTCACTGAAATTCTTCAACGTAGCACCATTGACCACCACAGCTTTGCACGAGCTTGTCAAAGCGTCAGCGCCTAACAGGCTTTGTTGAAAGCTGGCGACGTGCTGGTCTGAATACAGATCGACGTCGTTGGTGCCCACTATCGCCTCGCATGGCATCCAGACACAGTCTCCGCAAAGAGAGGTCCACAGGTGCCTTACTTGCCACAGAGACTTGTTTTCTTTTCGCATAATGTTACAGCTTTGCGCGATGAGTTCGGTCAGAGTTTTTGAGGTGAACGGTTTGGAGAGTGTCGGATGGTGTGGTAAATCGGTCGCGGACGTCAAGGGACCCAAGAGATCTGCAGGAAAGTCAGAAGCGGTGCATTCCTGTGAGCCAAGAGCCCACAGAAAGAAGAAGAAAGCGAAAAAAAAAAAAAAAACCTACGTTCGAGGTGAATGTTGGCGTATGGGTTTAGATCAGCGGCTGCCAGCTCGGCGTCTCCTATCCGATCAGCCTCGTCATCACTGCTAATCTCGTAGCCCTCGTCATCGATGAGCGGAGGGTTCCGGTATAGAATGCTTCTTCGCACGCCCGCATAGTCCACAGTCTGGAAACCAACGCACACGGTCAGATCAATGGTGGTTGGATCATCGAGGTAGCGACCGTCAATGGGTAGACTTGTACCTGTTTATAAGCGCTTGGACTGGCCGTTGGTGCTAATTGTCCCTTTTGTGCGAATCGCGCTCTCTTCTGGAGTTTGTGGCCGCGGTTCGTAAAGCTCTCAATCTCGGAGTCGGAGTCGGATTCTGTCACGACAGCTCTGGTCAGCAACAACCTTGTCTGAGTGGTCTGTCGGGTCGCTCGTTAGTCTGAAAAGAGGCCTCACCATAAGCTTTCCTCTTGAACGCCTTCTTCATGCCGGCTATTGTCTCGGCAAAGAGTATCTGCTGCGTTGCCATTGTAAACGAACCGATGGGTTGACGAGAAGCGTCGATGGTTGGGGCTTTGTTCGAGAATGAGTCCGCCGATTCTGCGGCGAAAGACGTGGTGATGTGCTCGTCTCGCCGAGCGCGACTCCCAAACGATGAACACGGCTGAGAGTCGGGCGTGCGCCTCTCTCAAGCTTCGTGTTGGGGAAAATGGGGGGTTAGAGCAAGATTACCGTGTGACGAGGAGAAGCGAGGGCACTCAAGAGTCAACAGCATGTACAGTATAATATGCACCACAGTACTTACTCCCAAGGGTACTCACTGTACTTGTGGGCTCAGGTAATCTCGAACATTTTGCCATATAACTTTGGTGTAAAACGGTTTGGAATTACTTACGGCCCACTGTACTAAGTACCTACCTCCTAGTGCACCGCGCCAGCGCAACCACAGTGACCAGCGATTCAGCAACAACAATCTGCACCGGACTTTAGTTGCGATGAGCAGCCACGGCACAAAGCCACCGCCTTCCTGATTCAGCGCCCTCCTGGCTTAGCGCAAATGGTCCAATGAAATCCGTCAGCGTCACACGGCGAGTCCGTGCCACTGCACAGTGCGCCGAAATCGGAACAGCATTTTCATCAACTACTTGGTAGGTACCTAAGTACCAGGTACCTGTGTGCAAGCATGCAACATTTTATGTACGTCGTCCGAGTCGTCTTTGCCCTTACCCACAACTTCAAGATGGCCGCAGGAAACAGGCGATTCAGCACCTCATTCTGCCCTTGGTCTGGTGTACGCAGTTCATACAGAAGCACGAACAGCAATCGCCGCCTCAAACAATTCATCCACGTCTCCTATAGCCTTTTGGGTCCGTAACTCGCGCTGTATGGGTCCCTTTCCCCCTAGGACAACATCGACGAAGCATAACCACCAGAACTACATTCCATGCATTGAAAAGGAAGGCTGTGAGAAGAAGACGTAACTTCTTCCGAGCACAATGTGGAAACTAAAACCGGCAGCTGGGACGACCCATTAGATTCAGACGTAGTACAGGCAAAAACAGCTCCACCATGACTTACATGTCCGGCGAGTTTGTGATTTCCTCGAATGACTGGAGTACGTCAAATCCCATTGCTACCAGGGGCTCGTACGCATCGTCCACAACCTGCAAAAAGTCAGTCAACATCACCACATTCCTATGGAGCATCCCAGGACCTACCCAGCTCAGTACGGCCTTGGAGGCTTTGTGGGTCTTGCTTTGACGGACGCCCATAAGAGCTAGTCCTTGTAAAACCAGCGTCGCTTGAGATGATGACGGGACAATGGGCGCAATAATACCGCCAATGTCTCCTTCATCGGAGATTAGTGAAGGTATGTGTACAGCCAGGGCGCTGGCCTGACGGCAAATGATGACAGTCCCAAGGAGATTGCCGAACGGATTCTTGGCTCGCACAATCCCACATGTCTTGCTCTCGCCAAGGGCATGAGTATAGAGCTCGTGAACCTCTGGATTGGCGTTTGCGCGAACATGGTGTAACACACCCTCCGCATTCTCCAAACCATGAATCAAATCAAAACTGATGCTGACTATTTGAAGGCTTTGAAGAAGCCCTTCGGGGGCTGTCCAATTAGAAACGTCGTTGATAACCATATTGGTCAAGCGACGCGGGAATTGTGTGTCCCAGCCGCTGTTACTGAACCATTCCTTCACCGTGTTGAGCTCAATATCAAGGGGGACGCCCGGGAACACTCCGGGAAAGGACATCCCGATTTGGACCTTCTTGATTCCTCTCTGTTCTCCAACGCTCTTCAATGCTCTTTTGTGAAGTGATCGCCCAATGGAGACATTACGTTTACCAGGGTCGACAAGCAATGCACCAATCATGCCGTGACCGCCGACAAAGTAGATGGCAACAAAACCGTACAGAGCTCCTGTACTGCTATTTCTCACAACAAAGTGAGTTTCCTTGATATTCGGATTGTGAAGCTCAAAAGACGCTGCTCGCGTCGACTTGAGGAATGGGAGGTCCGGGGCGCTGGCTCGATAGACTGCCGTGAGCAAGTCATCAAGACCAGCAAAGTCTCGGGTGCGGTCGTACTCCTCGACAAGCCAGTGCTGTCTCGACTTGAGCACCTTTTTGCTCTTGCGCATCGTCCCGGGCATGCTTCCCGTGGGACTGATCTCGCCCACCAGTACCCGGACCAAGGCAGACATGGCATTTTCTGTAAAATCAAATGTGCAGATATAGGTTCCTATAGATTTGTCCATAGCGAAGTCGTATGGAGAGCTCGCAGCAACGACGATCAGCTGTTTTTTGTTTCCCCTGCTTCGGTGCATGGAGCACATCATGTCCACGTGTTTTGTGAAGCCCGCTTGGTACAGGTTTCGGTTGGCATCTGCTGTGACAATGATGATACATGAAGCCCTGTTTATAAGATTTTCGTGGACTGTTTTATTTTATTAATTGAGGGGGGAGGTTTCGTCAGCATAATGCAAAGTGGTATGAGAATTGGACTCCAAGCTTCCCTATCGTACCTGGCCTTACACCATTGGCGGTGTAACTCGTATGGAGAAGCTTCTCGTTGCGGTGTCGAGCAAGGCTTTTCCCGAGCTCACGGAACACACCCTCGCCACTCATAATCGCACTCCTTTGGCGTTCTTTGTGTGCCCATTCTTCGTGATTTTCGTACGCTTTCGAGCAATTCTTCTTAGATACCAGTAGGCTTTTAGTCATAGCAGAGGCGGGGAGCGGTTTGACTAGTGGTGTGAGCAGCAACAGCTCTGCGCCAGGAAGCATAGACCTCGAGAGAGGAATCAGTTGCTCTTTGTCACGAATTACAGTGATGGATTCGTCGTAGGCATGTCGGGAGAGTGAAAGATGAGACGGGTGGATCTGAGACAAGAGGGAAACGCCTGGAGGGTTGATAGCCCTTGTCCAAGATGTACAAGTCGACTTTAGGTGTAGGATGCGTCTTATCGAAGTAAAGATCCTCTCTTTCGTGATGATGCCATTGTCATAGCCAAGCTTTAAGCCCTTGATGGCTTCAAGCTGGACATCGTAGGCACGGCAAAGGAGGACCAGGTCGCAGCCAGCTTCGACTGCCATGACCACACCGTTTTGAACGCCTAGATCGTGACTCAGTGCTTCCATTTCCAAGCATTCTGAAATGGCAACTCCCTTGAAGCCAAGTTCGTTGCGAAGTAAATCGTCCACGACCTGATCGGAAAGACAGGCGTGACCAACGTTCATGGAAGGATTGGAAATCCCACAGCCGCCAACGAACATGGCGTCCAGTTTTCCAGACGAAATTGCATTTCGGAAAGGCACAAGGGCGCTTAGACTTAGTTCCTCCAGGGTCTGTGTGATGATTGGAACATCGAGGTTGGATCCCTGAAAATCTAAATTCCCGTACGACGGAAAATGCTTGCCAGCAGCGGCTAGTCCAGCGTCTCGAACGCCTCTCAGAGCAGCAAGACCATACTGAGAAACTTCCTGGGGATCATCCCCAGTAGCACGAACACCAAGCGGCTGGTATCTTGCATTATTCAGAACATCTAGCACGGGCCCGAGCATCAAATTGACACCGCAGGCCGAGATCTCTGTCGCTGTGGCTTTCGAGATCTCGTAAGCAAGCTCAATACGTCCCGTGGCTGCAATGCCCATAGCACTAGGAAACTGGCAAACATAGTCCTCGTCGAATAAACTATTGACGCCGCCATTTTCTTGATCTAGGGCAATGAGTAGTGGGTGTGGATGACCGGAGTCTTTGGCGATGGTCTGCAGCTCCTGGACAAGTTTAGCCGTTTCTTGGGCAGCTAGTCCATCAACGTCAGCTCATGTTCCTCATCTGCCGCCCATCATAATCCCCTTCTCGAGGTCGAAAGCGAACGTCTGAGATGGACACGACGTGACGCCATGCTGCAATAGGATCGGGTATCGACGAGCTGGTTTATTGCAGAGAAAATCTTTGGACCTTGTGGGTTGACAAACGGAGTGGCAAGCGGAGTGCACCAACATTTTAGGTTCTTGGCCGTGAGAATGATGGATCCGAGGTGATGGTCCTCAATAAGACTCCTGATCTGAGGAGTTACTTCCGTGCCATCCCAGCCCATGATCAGCATCTGGCCAATCGCCCTGTTCCCAACACAGCAATACGCTTGAACGTCAGCGTCTATCCTGCGAGAGACAGAATGCACCAGGAAAGCCATACCAATCGAGGTTGTGCCATAGCGGGTCCAAATCGGTCGCTTCCGAGACGGAGTTGGAGACTGTTTGGTTGGCGATTGAACTGGCAGCCATTGTAGATGGGACACGGGCGGCGGAGAGCTGTCTACTTTGTGGGTGCATCCATGACGGCTGGGTGATTTGCAGTGCAATCGGCAGTTGAGGCTAAAGTCGGACTCTCGCGATGGACCGATGCTGCTGAGGTGTGGTCTGACATGCAGAGACGAGCAGAGCCCGAGTGGAGCCGAGACAGTCCCGTGACACCATGCTTCTTTCCTTTGTGATGACTGATGACTGATGACAAAACTCTGCGACACAAAAAACTTGACTGTGCAGTAGGCTGGCGGAGGCTTTGTCGTCGGGCAGTTCCGCCGCTATGCTTCCATGTCCATTCCATGTCGCATCATTCCGGAGGGTGGGGCTCCGTGTTGGTCGTTGGCGGCACTTGGTGAACTCGTGTCAAGCAATACATACACAAGTACATACATATGTACATAAGTTGCCGTGGTCCAGACTCGAAGTCCAGAGTCCAGTCCACATCACGCTGGAGTTGGAGTGTGAGTCAACGTTACATGAAGCTTGACAGGAGTCCATTCTCTCCATTTCCCTCCGCGTCCAGGTGCTCACTCCCCCCCCCCTCTTCCTTCCCTCCTTCCCTCCCTCCTTCCCCACGTTTGATCGGATCCATTGGACTACAGACTATGACGTCCGTGGCTGTGTGTGTGTCTATCTGCGCTTTCGCGGAACTGCCAGGACTGGCAATCACGAAAGGAGGTATGAGTTACATGGACTTACGTAGTACCTAGGTAGGTACTTAGGTTGGCACTTACTTAGGTAGGCTACTTAGGTACCTAAGTAAGTAGGTTACTTGATAGAAAACGTCGCAAAGCCCCGTCTTTTGAACCATGAGAATCATCCAAGATCCGATTGCGCAGCACCATCATCTGTCACTATTTTCCCGGCCATTTACATATATGGTACAAGGTCATTTTTCACAATCTTGTTGCCGCTGAGCTCCTGTAGCATTCGTCTCTCGCAAATAACTGCCTAGCCTCTACCCATCGACAGGTCAACTTCTTTTCATGTGGTTTCATGCGCCGACCTCTACATATACGACCAGACAATAAATCTTCTTGCGGTTCGATAAAAGACATGCCCATTGCGATCTCACCCACGACACGGCCTCGGGCTGGCAAGGGATTGACCAAATTCACCAATTGCCGCCTTGTCAAGGGCGATGATTTAATCTCCGAAGACCTCTGGGTCAGCGCGATTACTGGCACCATCGTCAACAGTCAGGCCAGCTTTTTTGACGACCTGAATCTCCCGGATGAAATCATCGATGTCGGCGGGCGGATCATCTCGCCAGGCATGATTGAATGTCAGCTCAATGGTGCGTTTGGCTTCAATTTTTCCACCCTTCTCGACGACATGTCTCGATATGGCAAAAATGTCCGCGAGGTGAACAAGTTGCTTGTCCGGACGGGCGTGACATCCTATCTGCCCACCATTACCAGTCAGCGGTCAGAGTTGTACCAAAAGGTGAATATGAGGTTTCAACTTTGGTGTTATGCAGGGTGCCTGTATGTGCCTGTGGTCATCGACTTGGTCGGCACCTACTGGGGAGATGAGCAGCCGCCTCTCCAAGTCGTTTAGCTCAAACTGGCAGTAACGCCTTGCTTGTCACGTCTGCACTCGAAATCACTCATCGCTAACAGCAACCGTGTACACAGGCACTGCCATTCCTCGGACCATCAGGACGAGCCCGAGATGCCCAGGACGGCGCCGAGTCGCTTGGTGCTCACTGTGAGGGCCCTTTCTTGAACCCTACGAAAAATGGAGTCCATGATGTCGATGTGTTACTTGAAGCTCAGAAGTTTGACGACGTCGAGAAATGCTACGGCGTCGAGAACCTGCGCCCAGAATGCGAGGGTGGGGCGATACGCGTCAAATTGATCACGGCGGCTCCGGAACGGGGTCAAATGATGAAGCTGATACCGGAGCTGACTTCGCGCGGGATCATCTACTCGGTTGGTCACTCCGAGGCCACGTACGAGGAGGCGTCTGAGGCTGTTGGCCAAGGCGCGTCCATGATCACGCATCTGTTTAATGCCATGCGGCCTCTGCATCATCGAAACCCCGGCATTTTTGGAGTCTTGGGCAAGGCTGAGAACTTGACACGTCCCTATTTCGGTGTCATCTCTGATGGCATTCACTTACACCCCACCACAGTGAAGATTGCCTTCAATGCGCATCCGGACGGCTTCATTCTCGTCACCGACGCTATGCACCTCGCTGGGCTGCCAGATGGAACGTATCCCTGGACGAACGGCGAGCAGACGTGCAACATTGTCAAGAAAGGATCGAAGCTGTTGCTGGAAAACTCGAACACTATTGCTGGCAGGTAAGCCGACTCTGCAAACACATGGGAGCCAAGAAGGACATTATCTGCGCTTGTAAACACAAGAAGTTTTGTTGGCGTACCGGGAAAAAAAAAAAAAAAGGCTGACAACATGTCGTAGCTCCATTACCTTGATTGAATGTGTCAACAACTTCCTGGAATGGTCTGGCGCAAGCATCCCACAGGCTCTCAAGTCCGTGACGTCCACCCCCGCAGCCATGCTGGGTATACAGAAAACCAAGGGAACCCTGGAGGCTGGGGCTGACGGCGACCTTGTCATCTTTTCCGAGGAGAAGCCTACGACTGGCTCCAAATCTACGAGACTCGTGGTGGATGAAGTGTGGAAGTTTGGAAGCAGGTTGTTCTGTCGGGGGGGGATGGAAAACTCTGATGGATGAAGCGGGAAGCATGAAGACTTGAGGAGCTGAAGGTTAGGATGGTCTGCACCGATGCCGGGAGAGATGACGACGCCTGCATGATGTGTTCCGCAACGAGCACAGACCCAAATCTGCGGCAAAACTATCTTCTTCTATCGTATAGTCTCTTGCGGATGGTGGATTGACTAAGAGGGGGGTCCTTGACATGTTGACATGATGGATGACTTTGCAAGGCAGAGGAGCGCAGTATCGTGGTAGGCGCGAGCATGAAGGGGGAAAATAAGAGTGGACAGTCATCAGGCCAGGGGCGAAGTGGGCGCATTACTGAATGAAGGGCACGACCACGACTCTTTGTACAAGGTTGTGGCATCCGTAATGTTCTTCCTGGTCTTGGGGTTCTTGTACACGAAACACCAAATATAATGACGTGAAGGGAAGGAGAATAAGGGGAAGAAAGAAAGATGGAGAGAGAAAGAGAAAAGAAAAGAAAAGAGAAAAATAAAAATAAAAAAATTGTTAAGAATTATCAAGAATTATCAAGAATTATTAAGAATTGTACAGTATGCATGATAATTCTCGGCCGAATAAAGTCCTTTGTTCTTGTTGCTGCTGTGCTCGTGCCAAGGGAACTTGCCCTTGGGATGGACGGGGGAGCACAATGGAGCACGGACAGACGTCTGAGCCCCGCCCGTCGTCTCAGAGCCAATCCGAGCACGGCTGCCATTCTAGAACTCCGGGAATCGTACCAGAGGTTTTCCATGTCCCGCAGGTCAGATAGCCGGACATCAATCCCGTCCGTTTCCTTCTTGACGGTTTCACCTCTTGACTCGGTCTGGTCGGCTGTGAACCAGGGCGGGAATCGAACACCTCGCTCCTGGTCCCACGGGGAGCCACGCGGCGTCCAGGTCGTGCCTCTCCGCCAGGAAAACGATGACTGGCGTTTCCGACATGTTAGGCCGCTGCTGCTAAACCTCCCCAACGCAAGTGCGGCTTGGACGTTTTGGCGAGCTGGATTGCCGTGTCGGGAGGAAGGGGGGGTGGAGGGGGCGTGGAAGTACCAAGGCTGCTCGGGACAGGTTCGTGTTTTCCATCCTCGTGTTTCTACATGGAAGGACGCGAGCAATATACGTGGCTTGAAAGGGCTTGAAAAGGGCAAAGTGTACATACAATGCATGTACATGTACTGTACATTTCACGCAATGTGTGTGTGCATGTATTTACGCGTCGAGGCCGTCGGAGGAATCGCCCGGGCTTGGTGGAGGCCGTGTGGGTCCCGGGGTGCAGGGGTTCAGGGGGTTGATTTGCTGGCAGGAAATGGACTTGACATTTTTCCGTGCCCGAGGCTGCGGGTCCCCGAGACGAGGTACATGCAGCATGTAAATTGAATGTACATACTTTGTACATATGCACGTGGAAGCGGCGGGAAAGTTGGGAGAAATCACAGGGGTTGCTCGGCGGGCGGAGGCCGCTCCGCAAGACGCAGATGAGGAGTGAAGACGGAGCTTGTTCCCGCGTCGATGGGATGCTAAAGAAAGAAAGAAAAAGGGCGATGCAGGATGGAATGCCGGCCCGGCATAGACCAGGGTGGCCATTGGTCGGCCGACAGCAGAGAGCAGTGCAGAGAGCAGTGCAGAGAGGTTGGCCGCTGCCCTACCGTGGCGCCACGGCTGGTGGTGTTGCAGTGGGCTGTGAGGCCATTGAGCCTTTTTCTTTTTTTTCTCTCCATCTTTTTTTTGTTGCCCATCAGACCACATGCACGTCGAGCGGGATCCGAGCCGGCCGGGCAGTACAGATCTGATACCTGTCGGGGTGAGCCGCGCGCGGCGCAGTCCCAAGTCACCGGCTCGCCCTGCTGCGATACCCCCCCCCCCCCGACGGGCGCAGGCTAAGTATGGATGGATCAGCGGCCGACAGCTGTTCCTGGTCGCGGTGGAGCAGGCGGCGAACCATGGACGTGATGGTTTTGAGTTTGGCGGGCAGACAGCGGGGCTGGTCTCGTTGACTGGTTGTCTCGTTGTCTGGTCGCCTTGTTGCCCTCGTTGTCCTCGTTGTCCGTCCCTTTCGGCCGACCGAGACGGGATTCCTGTCCTTTTGGGCTCCATCGAGACCCGCTGCCCGCGGGCCCTCCACCGCGGGCCCTCCACCACGGCACCCCCACCACGGCACCCACCATGGCGCCCAGCCGCGCTGATCCCTCACCAGACAAGTCGACCAGTGCCACCACCCCCGCCGCCGCTCCGCGTACGCACCAGTGACAACCTGGCCAGCTGTTGACGACATCTGCAGCTGCTGGGGCCGCCGCCAGGGCTGACCAGACCCCTTGGTGCTGGTGGCCGGGGGGGGGGAGGCCTGTCGAGCTCAGCCTTCCATGCCTGGTCTGATCTGGTCTGGTCTGGTCTAGTCTGCCAGGCTCGGAACCCAGCGGGCTCGGCCCTCTGTCCCGCCGCCAGACCAGCTGGCCAGGACAGCGGCCAGCAGAGGGCGGCCAGCAGGAGAGCAGCCGCCGCAGACCAGTAGACCAGACCAGCAGACCAGACCAGTGACGGCATTCGACGCGCCAGGCGCAACATCAACCACATCAACCACGCTGCACCACGCCCTGCATCGTGCCCGGCTGCTGCCCCCCCCCCCCCCCCCCCCCCCCACCAACGTCCGGTAGTCGGGAGACTCGGTACTCCGTCTCCTTGCGCAGGTACACTCGGTGCTGTCACACTTGGCTCGCCTCCAACACCATCATTTCCCTTCGACTTGGCATCTGCCCGTGCTGCCCATCTCCCAGAGCTTCATCATTTCGTCCTCCGTCCTCCTCCTTTTTGTACCAGGAGACCCGTCCCTCTCGCCCGCGTCTCGTCCAGCAAAAAAGTGCAGCCCTAACCCCCCTCCCTCCGTCCCGTCCCCCTTCCGCTCCTCCTCCGCTCCTCCTCCGCTCCTCCCCTTCTGCGCCCGGTGATATAGTGCGACATTGACGCTCCTTCGGCCGCATCGATCCCGTGTCGACCCTGAGGCCCGACGTACGCACCCCGTCGCCTCTGCCGAGATACGGGGCTCTCACGTACCGACCTTTGGCACCGACGACGGCCGAGCCATGCCATGTCCACGTTCAACTCTATGCCGGCCATGACAGCCGCGGCGCCCAGCCAAGCCATGGCCTTGAATCATGCTGCATACAGTCAGCCTCTGACCGCGGCGCATTTTGATCAAGACTTTAACTTTGAAGAAGCAATCCTGTCAGTTGCTCTTGTCCGTCTCTTTTCTTCGAACACAGGCGTCGTCACGCCGGACCGCAGTCCTGGGATCTGTGGCCCGTCCAGTGCAGCATTCCGACTTCTAGAGGCATAATGGGAAATTCATATTGCGCTGTTCCTGTGCCACTCGCGGAGAAAGAGGGAGCGTTCACCGTCGGAGCGTTGATTGTTGCTAACCAGACGGCAGCGACGGCGCATCTCTGCCTGCCCTTCCCTTTACGCCCGCCTATACCTTTGATCATTTCGCCACCACGTTTGAAGATCCCTTCTCGTACTCGACCCGGACGTTCGATGCCGCGCCGAACCCAGATGCCTCCAATGAGGAGTCATCGCCCCAGGAGCTGGACAACAAGCTGCTGGGATTCTCAGACCCAATCACCACCGCCACCGTTGTCGACGATGCCGGCCATTTCGCCGACGTCAACATGACCGCCGAGCTGTACGGCATGTTCTTTGTCGCGGAAGACGTGTTTGGCGGTGACTCGACGGGGCGGCCCCTCGAACTGACCTGCTACCGGCGCAACCTGTGGCAATGCTCCGGGCAGATCACGCTCCCCAAGAACCTCGCCCATCTGATGGACGAACACGGCCGCCAATTCCTCGTCGACAAACTGTTCGCCTCCATCACAGCCGTCGAGTCCATAGAGGGCAAGCCAACCGAAATCATCAACATACCCTGGAAGAGTTCGAATCCGCAGGCCGCCGCCGCCGCCGGCGAAGACACCAAGGTGGCCGGAGCCCCGCCTCACATCCCCCTCGACCTGAGCACTGCCCAAGAGGTCGACGCCTTTCGCGTCACCGTGCCCGTGGCGTGGAAGAGACTGCAGTTCAAGCATGCCACGGCCAACAACGGACGGAGAAAGGGGCTCCAGCAGCACTACGTCGTGCGCATCAACCTCCTGGCCAAGTCCGCGGGCGGTGAGGCCATCACCATTGCGCACGTCCAATCCGGGCCCGTCATTGTCCGGGGTCGCAGTCCCCGCAACTTTGACAGCCGAAAGGACGTCCCTCTGACGAGCGAGAAACGCACGGAGCGCAGGAACCCGGCTGGTTCGGACAATTCTATACTGAAGACGGAGCGCGACGGCGCGCAGGCGACTCCGCAGAGGTTTCAGGCCAAGGGCGGCTCTGGGGTGAGTTTTTTTTTTAAAAAGAAAAAAAGAAAAAAGAGAAAAGCAAGAAAAAAAAGGAAAAGGGATATAAAAGAAAAGAAAAAAATTTAATAATTATAATTAATAATTATAATTATAATGAAAAGGAAAAGGAAATGGAAATGGAAATGGAAATGGAAAAGAGAACAGAAGAGAACAGAATAAAAGATCAAAAGGGGACGGAAAGTGCCAGCGTCCGCCCATGCAAGATACTAGAGCTAACGAGTTTAAACAGACCTTGACCGAATGGCCCGGCAGTAATCAGCAACCGGTGCATCATCCAAACAGCGAAAGTCCGTATCCGTCCAAGAGAATGGCTCGCTCTCCCACCGTGAACCGGCCACCCGTGCCTTTCTGGTCCCCAGACGGCAAGGGCGTGACGGCCAGCCAAAACCAGCGCGGATCCATCAGCCGCCAGAACACGGCGATCCCCATCAGCCTTTCCCTGTCGGAAGATGAAAAGAGCCCGAACCGATCCGGCACCGAGCTGCAAAGTCCCCAGGCGGGAAAGGCGCTCACCGGTCCGGGACAAAAGGCCGCAAGCAGCCCGACCGACGATCCAGATCCCCTCTACGAATACTTTCCCCTGACGGTGGATGATTGGTGCGTGCATGCCAAGCCGAGACGACCAAGAACAAAAAAAATTTCACTTTCTTGTCACGCCCGCTAACTATTGTTTCTTTTTCTTTCTCCCTTTTCCTTTTCGTTTTCCGTTCTTCTTTTGTTCTCTTTTTTTTTTTTTTTTTTTTCTGCAGGATGCCTCCCATCGACGCCGTGTACAGACCGCACGTGGTCCACCACACAATCGTACCACCCGAAATCAAGGCACAGCAGAGACAAAGCCGAGCAAAACGCTACTTCGCGGCCGAGTGAAGAACGGACAAGGAAAAAAAAAAGGGGGGGGGGGAGGTGCGTTGACCGTTTGGCGCTCGACGCTGTACAACCCCAGCCTCTTTGCGGATTCCGCGCCACGCGAACCGCACCTGCGCCCCTTTTCTCTTGCTAATTTGTCCGGGAGCGGCCCTGCGTCATGTATAGTTTGGACGCGCATCATGCGTGCAGCACGTGTTGGGATGCCTTTTTTCTTTTTCGGACGGGAATGCGGGTCAATGTCTTTTTCTGTCTTTGTCCCCCTGTTTTCCCTTTTTTTTCTTTGGCCCCTTTCCTTTCGTCTTCTTTTTTTATCCATCCTTTCTTTTTCTTGATTATTCATGTTATTTTCCTTTTCCCATCTTTATCCTTTTTCATCCTTTTTCATTCTTCTTCTCTCACCCCCCGCAAGCGACCCCACGCAAACCAAGCGCTTTCATATACCCGTCACATTCGCACATCTACCAATCTTGAAAAGACTGCGTGACCCGACTACGTGTATGGTATTTCCAACCGGCGCGATGACTTGGTCTCGAGCCATCCCGTAGCGCCTCATGCATCAACTCCAAAAACGGCTTCACGACGTGCACTGCCACTCGCACCAACTTCTCGTCTCATTCAGTTTTCTTGCATCCCTCTTCGATTTTCTACTCCCCAAATCAAATAAATTCTAATGTATACTCATTCTTGATGAATAAACTGTGTGCTATCTAAAAAACCCCTCCTATGGACCCGATTTGTTTTTTTTAGGGAATCGTCACTTTTTCTCTGTCAACGCAAACAAAAGAATAAATCGCCACAAGACAAAGGAGCGACGCAGGAAGCAAGGACCCCTCAAAGAATGGAAAAGGGTAAGAAAACAGATAAAATGGTACTTGAAATGTGGAAGAAACACCCGCTCCAAGCCAAACGCCTTGAGTATTGTACTCCAAAACACGAACCAGTATACGAGAAGAAAAAAGAAAGAAAAAGAAAAAAGGAGGGGGGACTATAAAGGAATCCATTTTCCATCGAAATCATGTCATATCGTCATTCTCTTCCGCCGACACGTGCGTCTCTAGGCCGTGACGGCGTTGTGTCGAGTGGCCTGCTGCTCTCGAGTCGGCGTGAGTCGTCGGTGCAGACTGGGCTCAGGAATGCGAGAGGCCATGCGGTCGGGGATCAGCTCGGGGGATACTGATCGGACGGGGTACTCGGTCGCAGGTGTAGCACGAAGGAGTTGAGATGTAGTTGGCTGAGGGGAGACAATGGTAGGTGATTCGACCTCATCGATGCGGGTCACGGGAACTACACCGTTGCCAGTGCGTACTTTGGACGGTAAGATTTGCTCAAAACCAGCCTCGTTGGCAACCTTTTCGATGCTCTTGAAGTACTACAATCACCATATCCACGTCAGGACATTGTCAGAATAGGGTTCTCGCAGAGTGGCATGATTCTCCGGGGGTTGCGGCAAGACTGGACAGCGTTTATATAGCTGCTTTTTCTCTTACCTTGACAGTCTTGACCTGAAGCTCGAGAGTGGCGTCCTCGTCGACCACAATCATGGGGTGGGGGTGCAGCTGCAGACCAGACAGAGTCCACATGTGATTGACGCCCTGCTCAATGCAGCGCTGCAGAGCAAGAGATTTGCGCGGTCCCAGGATAATGACGACAACCTCGCGAGCCTCGAGCACGGTTTGGACACCGACGGTCAGAGCCATGCGTGGAACCTGGCTGACGTCATTGTCGAAGAAACGAGAGTTGGCCAGAATGGTATCGTAGGCCAAGGTTTTGACTCGAGTTCGGCTAGCCAAGCTGGACCCGGGCTCGTTGAAAGCGATATGGCCATCCTCGCCAATGCCAGCAAGGAAAAGGTCAATGCCGCCCGCGGCCTTGATGGCGTCTTCGTAGGCAATACACTCGGCCTCGAGATTGGGAGCATTTCCGTTTAGAATATGAACGTTGGATGGGTGTACGTTGACGTGGGAGAAGAAATTTTTCCACATGAACGAGTGGTACGATTCAGGATGGTCACGTGGAATCCCCACGTACTCGTCCATGTTGAAAGTGACGACATTTTCAAACGAAATCTTTCGACGCGGCCTGTTAGTGGTCTCCCGCAGCCTGGCCGCCGTTGTAGGACATGTATCGTGAGAGAGGAGAAAGGCGCTTACCTCGCCAGCCTTGTACTTTTCGACAAGAACCTTGTAGACGCCGAGGGGGCTGGATCCTGTGGGAAGGCCGAGAACAAACGGATTCTCGGCAGTGGGCTGGAAGGTCTTGATGCGGTTGATGATGTAATTTGCGACATAGCTGCTGGCAGCCAAGCCGTCGTCGCGAATAATCAGCCTCATCTTTGCAGGCCGAATCCTGCTGCGCTTTCCACGATTTTCAAAAGGATAGCCAAAAGTCTGTCTGGTTGGGCGGCAAGTAAGTCTAAGTGATATCGGATGCCGACTCAGAAAGGATATTGAAATCGTGGGTTGGGTGGCGGGTGGTAACGGATGGTGACGAGTTATGGGCCAATAAAGGACAGAAGTAGTAAATATCTGCTGGAAGTCGGAGTCGAAAAGCTGGGACAAAGGAAGAAGGTGAAAGGAAGAAAAGAGGGCAGGGTAAAGAGGCAGAAGGCACGAGGCGGGAAGCGGGCTGCGGGCAGTGGGCGGTGGGCGGTGGGCAGCGTCTGGAAGTATATAAGGCTCGGATCTAAGGTTTGGCCACAGTCAACTTTTGGAGGTCACATCAATCTGCTGCAGCAGAAGCTTTGCATGTACGGAGCGCCGGCGGACGTATTGTGAGCGAGGTCATGTGGATTTTTTCTGTTTGGATGCATGCATCATGACCACGACGCCACCTCAAGCGAAAAAAAAAATTCCAAAAATAAACAAAAATAAAGACCCTGAAGCGTGAGAACAGGAGATCATCAGGCCCTGGGTGCATAAGTCCATGAGTCCATGGTTCCAAGACTCCAAGACTCCAAGACTCCAAGAGTGTAGTGACCAGTGGGAGAATTTACTGGCCACATGGTCATCTGGCCGTCAATGATGGAGGCCTATGATGGAGGCCTATGATGGAGGCCTGGCCTGGCCGATGGATGCTCAGCTCTGGGCGGGACTCCATCAATGTTGCAGCAGCATCAAGATCCAAGAGTCTTCGACGGTGCGGTCTTGCTGATTTAGGCAATAGCGACGCTAGGGATCCCTTCCTCTTCTTCCAGGATGAGGATGAAACGTCACGGCAAGCACTTGCGGCCAGCATGGAATTGTGGGTGCTCCGGAAGCCACGCGGCCGTCATGGACATCTACCTAGTAGGTACTAGTCGTTGAACCATTGAGTGGTTGACATTTTGCATACTGCATGTGGCCGGTGTGGGTCCTGGCCGTGGGGTTCTGCGACCCGGCCTGCTGCCCCAGGCTGTGCTCCGTCCTCAGCTGTCAGACATGCCCCGCAAAGCCCGCACCTGTCCACACCTGTCCACACCTGTCCGCACCTGTCCGCACCTGTCCGCACCTGTCCGCACCTCCGGTCGACGTTCGGGTCGACGCTCCACCTGCCGGTTCAGGTCGGATATTGGTGACCGGCTTTGGCGCCCCCCGTGCTGACTTGTGGTATTTGTCCTGTGCCTTCCTGGTTTGATTCTGCATTGAAATAAATGGTCTACATGGCAAATCATGGACCAAAAAGGGTAGAAGAAGAACAAGAAGGAACAAAGGAACAAAGGAAACGAGTGCGGTAAAGCGCCAAATACGTCACGGGCCCCACACCTGCACAGGTACATGAATGGAACCTTCAAGGTTGCTTTGGCAGCACTACACCTCGAGTACCTAAGTACCTGCCTAAGTACCTAGGTACCTACTTCTCAGAGGAATTGGGTACTTAAGTAATACTTGAATTGAGAGAATCACTGTGACTTTCTGTTACAATGTAGCTCCCATATAAAACCAGGTATTCCTCATCTAGCCTCTATGATTGGCTCAATAGCCCTTTTGTGACCTATTTTAGCGCTTTACCGCACTCATGTTCTGACGCGCGAAACCCCGCTCTGTAGATACTGGTTCTCGAACATTCCGCCATACAATTCTGGTGTAAAATATTTTGGACGGACCTATGAGCCCCCTTTTAGCCGCCGCGGAAGGAATCTGCCCGCCCCACATCGCCACCCACCTCATGATCCACCTCGTCCACCTCGTCCACCTCGTCCACATCGCCCACACATCACCACCCCCCGCGCCACCGCAACGTTACAGCTCTCGCCGCTTTGTGCTTTAACCCTGAATGTTGCGAGTAATTTAGCGTTGAATTGTGATGTAGCACCCGTGCAGCATTCAACCCGAGACATCTGGAGTCATCCTACCCTTCATGCTGCCCCTTTAGGCCATTTCCGCCGTCCTTCCATCTGGGCATCCATGATTCCATGTGCTTGCTTGCGTGCCCGCGCCATCATGTGCCCTTCATCATCGCCGCAGCCTTGCTTGTTGCGGGTCCTTATATGCGACATTAAACTCAAGGCTGCGAGGTTCGCAAAGGTCATTTGTCCATCTCGCGCCGTGTCAGGCACCGTCTCTGGTCGGGGTTCAACCTTGGCTCGGTACCAGGTACAAGACCAGATGCTGCTGCTTTTCACCATCGACAAAACACCTCGCCAACAACAATGAACACTCCGAGACAACCGCACGACACAGCAAGCAACAAACATCACACAACACGCAACACCCTACCACAAGCTGCCTCTTAGTAATAATGAAGCTTACCTGACGATTGCATGAGTACTGGGCACAAGGTCCATCTGAGTTGCTTGATCCGTCACTCTCACGTCCTCGCTATCCATCCTTTCAACTCTCGTGTATTTACTTGAGTTTTTTTTTTTTTTTTTTTGGCCTTCTTTCTCATCGCCCTCTCGGGCTTTGTGTTGCCTGCCTCATCCTGGGCTTCTCGTCCCGCTCGTTTCCACCATCATCGTGGCGCATCAGTTCTTGACGGCTGGGTCTTTCATGTGCTTGACACTAGCTCGTCTTGTGGCGTTCATTGTTTGCATCTACACAATCTCCGAGCTGCCCTATTTGGTCCTCTCGTAGACTAGTCTATTTTACATCGGATCCAAACTCTTCCGTTTAATACGGCACGATTTAAAACCAGATATATGCCATCATTTCAGCTCTCGTTCACTTCCGTCCATCTTGCGATTTATTCCTTCACTCGCAAGCATTTCAGAAATTCTGCCTTCTCTTCTCAACAGCTTTTGATTGAATTAGAGTCAACTACAACATTCTTCTTTGCCATGATCAACTCTTCGAAAGCATTCTTGGCTGCAATTGTAAATAGTTTACTTCGCGGCAAGTTTCTGGCGCAAGCCTTTCTGGCGTACGGTTTCAGTCCCATCACAGCCAGAAAAGGCAATAGAAAGCAGTCTGCAACACTACACGAATTTCTCCAAGATGCCGAGGCTGCACTACTGGGCCCCGTGAGCGGGGATGGACCTTGGGAATTATCGACCAGGCTAAAGGAACAGTTTATTGAGCGGCTGCAAAAGGACAAACAATCTATGCTGCCTTCCTATAGCCATCAACTTCCTCTTGGGACCGAGCAGGGAGAATATGTGGCTCTGGATGTGGGGGGTTCAACGTTGAGAGTTGCCGTGGTTGCACTGCGCGGTCGTGAGGCTGCCGTGGACAAGCAGAGTGAAATCATCCGCATGCACAGCTACCGAATCAACAATGACGTCAAAGGTCTACAGGGAACGCAATTCTTTGGCTGGATGGCTGAGAAGGTCAAGGAGACTCTTGCTGAAAGTGGTGGCTGCGCAAATAGTCCCGAGAAACCACTACCTATTGCGTGTGCATGGAGTTTTCCGATCGAGTAAGCATTCTGGCCTGACCCCCTTCAGCAATTTCAATATCCTCCTTCTCAACCTACTTCCTTGACGGAAACAAACGTTTGACAGAGCACAGGCAAACATCCATGCGTGGAGGCAAACTCCTGCCGATGGGAAAGGCATTTCTGGCAGATCGAGGATTGGTTGGAGAGGACCTCGGCGAAATTGTGAAGCAGGCTTGTAAGGATCAGGGCCTTCACGTCGAGCTGCGGGCTGTCTTGAACGACTCTAGTGCTTGTCTGCTGTCTCGGGCCTATTCTCACACAAACACTCGATTCGGTCTGATATTGGGCACTGGCGTCAACCTGGCCGCCCATCTACCTGTGCTGAGTATTGGGAAGAACAAGTTTGGCGTCCGACCGAGAGGGTGGTTCAACAAGGCCAGTCATGTTATTGTCAACACGGAGTTGGGCATGTTTGGTCACAACATCTTGCCGCTCACAAGATGGGATCAAGCGTTGACAAGCCATCATCCTCGTCCAGACTTTCAACCTCTCGAGCACCTTGTTGGTGGCATGTATTTGGGGGAAATTGTTCGACTGATTCTCTTGGAAGCCATCGAAAAGACGGGTATTCTTGGTGGTATTGTGCCTCCCTCGCTCAAGGAACACTACTCGTTAGGAACTGATACCCTCTCCATGATTGAATGGTAAGCTTCGTACACTGTCGACTCCCTAAGCAATTGTTTTTGCTTACTTAAAGGTCACCAGCGACACTTCTTCTGATCTACAAGGCGCCACTCGACTCTTCTGGGAGCGTCATCCATCACATCATCGGCCCACCACTTCCGATCTCGCCGCCATCAAAGCCATCTCGTCTCTTGTAGCTGTTCGTTCCAGTGCGCTGGTAGCCACTTGTGTATACACGCTGTGGGAGATGCGGCTGGAGTTCGAAAAACAATACATGGAGACACTCTCTGGGCCGTCTTCCGAGCGCAAGCGCGTCGGGCCGGACATGGACAACCTACAGAGGACCACAGTCGTTGCATTCAATGGCAGTGTCATTGAGAACTATCCCGGCTATCTCACCAGCTGCCAACACTATCTGGACCATCTGACTGAAAGCAAGGGATCGCTCGAACATCGACGCATAGAACTTGTTCCTGCCAAGGAAGGTTCCTTGTTGGGCGCCGCCGTCGCACTCGCGTGCGTCGAACGCGCTACTTGACACGGGTCTTATTCGTGACGTGGGCTCCCCAGGATACACTTTGATTGAATCAGGCAGCGATTGCAGTTTTTAATATTTTTAATACTTTCTATCAATCATTTCCCCCTCTTTTCTTTCCTCCACCCCAGAAAAGAGAAGTAAGTGTTGGGAGTTTGCTGCCATACTCACTATTTCTGACTTGACATGGAACGACATTCAATTTCTTTCTTCCCTGTTGCGCTGTGCTGTTTTTCCATATAACACTGCGGTAATCGTAAACGCTCTCCGTGAGCGTGATCAAAAACGCCTTCACCACCCGTAAGGCGCAGGCTAGCATTTCGCATAAAAAGCCAATGAATGACCTTGCTGACGTGGCTTTGTCAGTGGCAAGCATATCTTGGCCCAATGTATGAGGCTGCAAATAACAGGAGGAACGGTCAACAGGTAGAAAAATGCATAGTATAAGTGCCGGCTAGAATGCTCACTGCCGTTCTAGTAGGTAGTCTGCCGGCATGTCGTCTCTCTTTTTTTTTTTTGCTGGTCGGACATCTAAACGCGTCGCGGGGTAAAATAGGCGATTGCTATTTTTACTTGATTTTGTGTCAACTACTAGGTAGGTACCTAAGTACCTAGGTACCCAAGTAGATGGACTTTTACCTCTGCGAAAAGCGTCGCGCAGAGCATGTCCCTAGACATGCTATAGTCCTGCACGTGACTGCCTGCCTCGTTCGCGTTTGTCGAAGCTCGCGTTTCCCCACGCCGCCCCATTTCTTCAGGCACGCGTCTCCCTGGGCTGCCATAAACAGGGTAGACATTGTACATGCAAAACCTTTGATGCTCCACGACTGTTCATCCTCGCCAACCAATCCAAAGATCGTCAAGCTGCCCCTTACTGGCGTCTCGACGACGAGATCGACCTATCTCTCAAGTCTGCCCCGGTACGCGAACCAAGTTCTGGATTAAAACGCGTGGGAGCTTGAAACGCGACAACAGCCATGCTTGCGCAGCCCGGCATCTTCCACGAATGCGCAATCGCGTTCGTTCCGAGCAATGAGCTCACGGCCCGGTTTATCCACGAGGTTTGGCCATACCACTGTCCCTATGTGTCTCCAGTTATCATCGGCTAACGTCCATGTCTCCCCCTGTTTTGCTTCTCACTCTACCCTAGTTGTCCAATGTAATTCAAGACAATGGCGGTACGGTTTGCGAACCCCGACGGAACGGCACGATACCCATCGAGAAGGTCACCCACATCATCTCCAACACCATCAACTTCGAGCAGTATGTCGAGTCGCAAGCCATCATGATTCCCGTGGTATCGGACAAGTGGATCGCCAGCTCGGTGATGAAGCGAAAGACGGCACAGGTCAGGCCCTTTTCGCCGGATCCTCGCATGATCTTCCGCGAGATTGTTGTCACATGCGCCGACTTGCCGCAGATGGACAAGGAGAGTATTCTGGGTGCCATCATGGCACTGGGCGGGCAGGAATCGAAAGATGCGTCGAGGGTGACGACACATATTTGCGCTTTGAGCATGGAGGCGCCCAAGGTGGATACTGCGGTGAAAAAGGGATTCAAGGGGAAGGTCGTTTTGCCGCACTGGTGAGTCCTTGAAAAAGCGTTCTTCTTCTTCTTTTTTTTCCTTTTTTTTTGTATCAGGATAGTCTTGTTGGAGTCGCGACGGACTGAAACTCGTGCCATAGGTTCGACGCTTGTTTCAAACTGGGCAAACGGATAGACGAATCGCCCTACTTGCTGCCAGAGCCGGAGATCCTCAAGAAAAGCAGCGCGGATGACGTTGTTATTCCTGAAAATGCAAATCTCATTGGAGCCACCTCAGTCAACCCCGACTTCCTTCCCCTTCCCGCCAACAGCAAAAGCGCACGGTCACCGGCCACCGTCTTTCAGGATAAGCGAGTCATGCTATCCGCGGACTTGGGTATTACTATACGATTGGTGCGAACGCTTGAAGGCATCATTACAAACGGTGGGGGCAAGATGGTCAACGACGTTGATGACTGTGACATGTTCATCTGCCAATTTCGAGATGGGTCTCAGTACATCCACGCAGCCCAAAGCTGCAAGGAAGTAGGTAGCTTGTCCTGGCTGTACTCACTCATAGTCAACAACCAGTGGCAGAACCCGCTGCATCGCCTGCTGCACTATCCGATACCGCGAAATGGAGTCCCAGGCTTCAAGGATCTGAGGATCACGGTATCCAATTACGGAGGAGAGGCAAGAATCTATCTTGAGAACCTCATCAAAGCCAGCGGTGCAGAGTTCACCAAGACTATGAAAGCAGACAATACCCATCTAATCACTGCCCGCAATTCTAGTGAAAAATGCAAAGCAGCTCCGGAATGGGGTGTCATGGTGATTAACCACCTGTGGATCGAGGAGAGCTACGCAAAATGCGAGATGAAACCGATCAACACTCCCAAGTACAACCATTTCCCTCCGAGAACCAATCTGGGCGAAATCATCGGCCAAACATTCTTGAGCGAGCCTAGCCTGCGGGCCTTGTATTATCCCGGTGGAGACGAGAACATGTCCTCAGGCGCAAAGAAGAAGCGAAGAATCCTGGAGGCCGCCGAGGATAATGCCTATCACAAAGGCCCTGCAGAAGGCCTCGTCATTGGACGCGATGAAGCCTGCGGAGCTGTACTGGATGTCGATGAGGAAAAGGAACAGGCACCATCATCAGGTCGCGCCGGGAAGCTAGGGGCGGTCAAAACGCCGGTTCGATCACGGAAATCTCTTCTTGACAAGGAAAACGAAACGCCATCAGCCATGTCAACTGGAAGTCGCAGTGCCAAGGCTAAAGCACGCGATTTGCTACAACATATCGCGCCCGACATCGCCCTGTATGAGAAGGAGAAGAAGAGGCAGAGCAAGACTGGAGCTCCGTGGGGTGGCAAACGAGCGGCCGACCTGGTGGAGAAGGGCAAGGGCAGCAGGACAAGGATGAGCCCAAAACACAAGCATGACGAGGACGACGACGATGATGACGACGACGACACTCTTAAGAAAAGACCTGCGAAAAAGCAACGTGCGCTGCCCGAAGTACAGATGAGAATCGTCATCACGGGCTTCAACAGATGGGTTGGGGACAGCAACAAAGAGGATCATGATCGAGTGAGTCTGACCTTTCTACACTTTCTTGTGTTTTTTTTTCTCTTTGTTTTTTTCCTACGTTCTCTCTCTCTTTCTTTCTTGTGTGAATGAGGTTCGCAATGGAGTATATATCTATCAGCGAAACAATGCTAAGGCATGAGCCCCTTTGACAGAGAAAAATGCGAGATCTTGGAATACAAGTCGTCCAAACGGGTCAGCCGTGCGACTTTTTGGTTGCTCCGCAAGTCGTGCGGACCGTCAAATTCCTCTGTTCGCTTGCCCGGGGCGCCGTCGTCCTCTCATCAGCCTTTGTCGAAACGGTTTTAGAGACGGGCGAGGTGCCTGACGTCAACGACTACATCCTGAAGGACAAGAAGGCAGAAGAAAAATTCGACATTGACTTGAAACGCTCCGTCGCCCGCGCCAAGGCCAACCGTGGCAAACTGCTGCAAGGAGTTCCCGTGTACTGCACCGAGAAGATTCAAAACGGCGCGGATAGCTACCGCTCCATTGCCGAGGCCAACGGCGCCATATTCAAGCTCTATCGCGCCCGGAGTGGCACAACCATTAAGCCCACCACCGCAGAGCAAGACGGCTTCGCAAATCCTGACCCCGTCTATCTGCTCAGCTCTAACAGTCCGGAAGAGCAGAAGATGTGGCCGAGATTTCGGGAAATGGCGGAACTGGGCCACATGGAACCACGAATCGTGGCGCCAGACTGGCTGCTAGATGTAGCCATGGCACAAGAAGTGCGTTTCGACAACAGGTTTCTCGTCGAGAACTGGAATAAGATCCAAAAGTGATGGGTGTGCTGGAGAGGATACGAGGTTTTTTTTTTTTTTTCTTGCACGCTGGGGGAAGAGCGAAGCAATTTCGATTGAGTCTGGCGTTTAAGCGAAATCTGGCGGATTGAAGAAGAACACACGCTTTTTTATTTCCCCCTCTTTTTTTGGCGGAGTGGGAGGAGTCTCTCTGGTCGGCTGGACCGGGTCAGCTATTTGGCCAAGTTCCCGCTTCGCAGCAAGAGTCGATGCATATGTCTACGAGCATGGGGGTATGGAGTGTGGATATGATGCGCTGTTGGTTTTTATCTTTTTTTCTTTTTTTTGCTTCTTCATGAGTTGATATGACTTGTAGATGTGCAAACTCAAAAGAACTTGACGCCGAGAGAGTCGTCAGAGCCAAAAATCTGCGCCCTGCCCTTTTTGACGAGAATGTTGAGCGCCTTGAGAAGAACGTCATGATCCAGGCCGTGTAATTCTGCGGTTAGTGGGTTAGTGTTTAGTTTTCGTCCCCATGATTTTCTTTTCTCTTCATTGTCGGACCAATTTTCGTTTGCGGGCAAGAAGAAGAAGAAGAATAAAGCAGGAAAAGAAAGAGACAAGGAAGGAGGAAACTTGTAGACCACAAAACACACCTGTTCCCCTCGTCCCCTCCCCCTCACTAATCTCATACACGGTCAACACACTGCCTTTTTGGGCCGTGTCCTCGACATACTTTTCGATCAGGGCCGCCCACTCCTCTGGTTTCTTCCAGTGCAGGAAGACGACGTCCCAGCCGGACGCCACGGATGCGGCCCTAGAGGCGGACTCGTACTCGGCGCGGCCGTCCTTGCGCATAAAGTTTATGAGGGTGTGGATGTCCGGGATGCTGAGGCGGCGGTTGATACGGGCGTTGTAGAATAGGTCGGTCTCGGAGGCAGTGGATACGGAGAGCCTGAAGATGCGGTGGTGGCGGGCGTAGGCGAGGATGAGGGCGGACCATTTTGTTTGTTGGGCGTGGCGGGTGGTTAGGTTGGGTTGGGGGGTGAAGAAGGGAGGGAAGTGGTACTCGCGGGGGAAGGGGAAGGGGGAGGGGGAGGACATGGTTTGGGGGGAGATGATGATTGAATCAGTGAGGGATGGACAGGGGAAGGCGGGATGAGTGTGTGTATAGATGAGGTTAAATGAGGTGAGGTGAGATGAGGTGAGGTGAGATGAGGTGAGGTGAGATGAGGTGAGGTGAGATGAGGCGAGGTTGACGGTGAAGGCTGTTGTTGCATGTCTGTTTGTTTCCTGGGCTCGCCGTGAAGCGCGAGAAAAGTGGGACATGGCACGGGTAGATGCCGAGGTCTTCGGCGGGGAGTGCTCTTCGGCCGAATCCGCGCAAACGTGGCATCAGGTCTCGTTTTCATTTCATGGTTGGATCATTGGTACAAGTCCATCTTTTTGCGGGTTGAAATACGATATCCATATGTCCATGCTCTATCCATTTGACTTGTATCAATTGTCGTCCCATTTGATGTGACAGCTGGCGGGCGGGCGAGCGAGCGGCTAGCCAGCCAGCCAGCCAGCCAGCCAGCCAATCACAGCCTCGTGTCATCCGCGAGGCAGGTGGCAGGCCCCCGTAACGCTAGCGACTTGCTCTATTATCCCACATGTTCAGGCAAGTGTCAGGCAAGTGGAGGAAGTGGCAGGTACCGTCCGAAAGACAGCCGCTTCTCCGCGGGGTCTCTTCTTGCGCAAGCATGCACCACTTTTATCTGCCGAAACATGACCAAATTCAAAAGGGTGGCCCGCCTCTTATCACTAGAATCGAGGGTCCTCAGTCCTGACCCTGGTGCCACAAGACGTCCGCTCTGATCTGACGGGACCAATGGATCTTCTCCCCCGACGCTGCTTTGAACGGGTGCCTTCCGGACTCCGGAGATGTTGTTTTCGGGAGGAGAGGTGAGAGGGAGGGAGGCAAATGCTGACGCACCTCTCGCGGGTATCACGAGGAGAGCTTGATTCTGCGCTTCACCCACCACATGGCTGTATCTTTTGGTGCTCCCTTTCTCCCCTCCTTCTCTGCCACCACATCCTTGTGTCTCAAAATTCGCAACTTATGGCCCCGGAAAAGAAAAGAGTCGTGGTGGTGGGTCTGGGCATGGTCGGCATCGCATTCATGTAAGACGCAATTCCCTGCTCCCATGGAAAGATGGTGACTGACATTGTTTTTTTGTTTTTTTTTGTTTTTTTTTTTTTGCTGAGAATCAGAGAGAAGTTGTTACGATATGACGCACACGAACATCAATACAGCATCACCGTGCTGGGAGAGGAATCTCACGTTGCGTATAACCGTGTGGGACTCAGTGGCTTCTTTGAGCATCGAAAGGTGGAAAACCTTTACATGAATCCTTTAGAATGGGTATGTCCTTGAGGCCACGTGCCATAACTTTTTTTATCCATTTTTGATACTGAGTGAAATGTTTTCTTTCATCATGTCTCCATGACCCTTACCCTAGAACAATATGCTGCTCAAGTCAAACCGCTCTGACAAATGCCTCTTGAAAATATGCGGCAGTACACCGAACAAGTCAATGCTCCGCTCAACTGCCATATCAGCACAACAGTTACGGCCATTGATTCGGATAAGAAAACGGTCACATGCGAAAGGGGGCTCATTGTGCCCTATGACATTCTCGTGCTTGCCACAGGCTCGTATGCCTGCTTACCACGTCAGACGCCCAATTCCGATGCCAAGGGTGTGTTTGTCTATCGCACATTAGACGACTTGACCAACTTGATCGAGTACGCTGCGCAAAGAAAAGGAACGGCGGGATGCGTCGTCGGTGGAGGTCTTCTCGGTCTTGAAGCGGCCAAGGCCATGATGGACTTGGACAGCTTCGGCAAGGTCAAACTGATTGAGCGCAACAGGTGGGTGCTGAGTCGGCAGCTTGACCAGGAGGCAGGCAGCATGGTGCTTCAACAGGTACAAGATCTGGGCCTCGAGGTGCTCCTCAGCAGGCGTCTGAGTAGTATCCAAGTCGACGAGCGCAACAGTGTCTCGGGCGTATTATTCGAGGATGGCGAGGAAATGCCATGTTCAACCTTGTGCTTTGCCATTGGAATCACCCCGAGAGATGAGGTGGCCAGAGTCTCGGGCTTGCAGTGCGCCGAGCCCGGCGGCGGCATTGTCATCGGGGACGACTTGAGCACCAGCAATCCCGACATCTACGCCATTGGCGAATGTGCCAGCTGGCAGGGACAAACCTTTGGGCTCATCGCCCCGGGCGTGGAGATGGCCGAAGTGCTGGCCTTCAATCTTACCCAGGCAAAGCTTCACGCACCTCGCGCGTTCAAACGTCCTGATCTCAGCACCAAGTTGAAGCTGCTCGGCGTCCATGTCGCCAGCTTTGGCGACTTCTTCGCCGACAGGGACGGCGCTAAGTATCTGCCGCCTCGCTATGCCAGAAAGGTGGCCAGAGATACCAGCACTGCTGCCACAGCGCCCTCAGAGCAGACCGTCAAGACACTCACGTACAAGGATCCCTTTCTTAATGTGTACAAAAAGTACATCTTCACCGCCGACGGCAAGTATCTTCTGGGCGGTATGATGATTGGTGACACAAATGATTACGTCAAACTTGTCCCCTTTGTCAAGAATATGAAGGAGCTCGACATTCCCCCCAGCCAACTCATACTCGGGGCGAAGAAGAATAATGGTGATGGCGGCGAAGACGATGACATCCCTGAAGACACGCAGATATGCTCTTGCCATAACGTCACCAAGAGCGACGTCGTGAGCAGAGTCAAAAACGGATCCTGTAAGGATCTCGCGGCCATCAAGATCTGCACAAAGGCCGGCACAGGATGTGGCGGCTGCACGCCTCTCGTGACCGCCATCTTCAACAAAACCATGACTCTGATGGGAAACGAGGTGAAAAACTACCTCTGTCCGCACTTTAACTTTTCCCGTGCAGAGTTGTACCACATCATCATGGTTCAGAAGCTCACAACGCTACCTGACGTGATGCGGGAGGCCGGCAACGACAAGGACAGCTCCGGCTGTGAGCTGTGCAAGCCTGCCATGGCGAGCATCCTGGCCTCGCTATGGAACAAGCATGTCATGACCAAGACGACGCACGGCCTGCAAGACACGAATGACAGATACCTGGCCAACATTCAACGCAACGGCACGTATTCCGTCGTTCCGCGCGTGCCGGGCGGTGAAATTACGCCGGACAAGCTCCTCGTAATTGCTCAAGTGGCCAAGCAGTACAACCTCTATACCAAGATCACGGGAGGTCAGCGAATCGATCTCTTTGGCGCCAGGAAGCAGGATCTCATCGATATCTGGAGCAAGCTCGTCGCGGCAGGCATGGAGTCAGGTCACGCCTACGCCAAATCCCTCCGCACTGTCAAGAGCTGCGTAGGCACGACCTGGTGCCGATTTGGTATCGGCGATAGTGTAGGTATGGCGGTGCGTCTGGAGGAACGGTACAAGAGCATACGAGCACCACACAAGATCAAAGGCGGCGTGAGTGGCTGCGTGAGAGAATGTGCCGAAGCACAAAGCAAGGAGTAAGTTTATGCATGTGTGAGCCTTCTGTACCTGGCACCCAAAACGATGCTGCCATAAAAGACTTTTGTATGTTTTGTTTGAGCACACGGGCTGACGTGGACGAACATGTACAAAAAGAAAACTGACAAAAAACACAGCTTCGGCCTCATCGCCACAGAAAAGGGCTTCAACATCTTCGTTGCCGGCAACGGCGGCGCCAAGCCCAAACACTCTGAGCTTCTGGCCAAGGATGTTCCCCCCGTAGAGGTAGTGCCCGTCCTGGATCGCTATATCATGTTCTATATCCGTACGGCGGACAAGCTCCAGCGCACAGCTCGCTGGCTGGAATCTCTCCCCGGCGGCATCAAATATCTCCGGGAGGTGATTCTCCAGGACAAGCTGGGCATCTGCGCGTCCCTGGAGTCCCAGATGAGGCAGCTCGTGGCCAGCTACTTTGACGAATGGGCCGAAGCCATCAAGGACCCCCGCATGGTTGGCCAGTTCAGGCAATTCCAGAACACGCCCGAAACGCAAGAGACGGTCCAGACCGAGCAGGACCGCGGCCAGTCCCGTCCGGTGTACTGGCCCAAGGAGTCCGCCACCGACGACTTCAGCAACACCCGGTGGTCGAGCACGGCATGGGAGCCCGTCATGGACACGGCCTACTTCGACGGCGCCGACGAGCTCCCCAACGGCATATCCGCCGCCATCAAGAGAGGCGACACCCAGCTCGCCGTCTGGCGTTTCCGTGGCCAGTACTACGCCACACAGCAAATGTGTCCGCACAAGCGAGCCTTTGTCCTCTCGGACGGCCTCGTGGGCCACAGCCCCTCGTCGTCATCGCCGGCTTCCCCGCCTTCCTCTCCGTGGATCTCTTGCCCTCATCACAAACGCAACTTTGACATGCAAACCGGCTCCTGCCGCACCGACCCGGCCCTCTCCCTTGCCACGTTTGCCGTCCAATCCCGCCCAGACGGCCGGCTCTACCTCCGACTCCCGCCCGTGCACGAACTCGATGCCGCCCTCGGCACAGCAAGATGGAAGGTGAAGAAGGGCGAGAGCGGCGCCTCGCCCTTTGAGCAGCTCGATGGCAAGATGCAGGCGCAGCTCGTGGGACGCCGGGCCCGGAAAGTCCACGGCACAAAGCCGGCGTTTGCCGCGGCTGCCGATCCCGCCGATGGCCCGCTCTCGTCACCGGCCGATGGTCAGCGAGACCATGTCAGCAGCGCTTGCCGTCCTTCTCCTTCGATACAGGACCCCTTTGTCACGCCCGGGGCAGCAGGATGTGGGAGTGCACCGGATTGGTGACGCGGCGATTTATATGCAGCGTCAGTCGTGGAGGCGCATGCAGGGACAGCGCTCGCCCGGGTAGCAACACTCGTTTATAAGGAAACAGAAGCTGGCTGTGCATCAGAAATGCCCGCTCGTCTTTCTCTCCGTCTATCCACCTCTAGAGACTAAAGTTACATACATACATTACCACGAGGGATGATTCACCGACTGGGACCACGTGAGTCGGCTACCTGCAGTGGGTCGTAAGTGAATCCTTTGTACATACATACACCAAAAATTGAATGGTGCATTGTTTGGAAACGCCTGAACCCACTGTGCCAATTCACCATGGATACGTAGAAGCCACTTTCCGTTTGACGCTTCGAAGACGCTTGCAGACCCGAAAATGACAACCTTGCAGAAGAGCCACGAGGGGGCACGGGGTGAGGTAAAAGGGGAGTGGAGGGACGAGGGGAGGAGGGGAAAAAAAAGAAACATGATGATTAGTGGACAGAAGCGGCCCCTACGCAGTTTGGCCTGGCCGATGAATGCTCATGGCAGTGGATTCGCCATGATTCAACCTTCACAGCGTGCCACGGCCATGTCCCATTTCACTTTTGTCAAAATAAAGCTCTCGCCCAACATGTGCCCCTTTTGGCATGTATGCTTCCCTCCCGTCCTACTTCCCGTCCTCCGCGGCAACCCTTCTCCGCTCCCCACCACAAGTATGAAGTAGTTGGTGCAATAAAGTGCAATGTGACTCGTCGCCTCGTAATAATCTTTTGCCGAAACCAAGGAGCCCAGGAGAGGATGAAAGCCAAAAAAAAAAATTGTAAAAAAATGTAAAAAATAAAAAAAAACCCCAACAAAAGTGAGAAAAAAATCAGTCCCGAGTTGCAGGTATATTTTGTACAGACTTCCCGAGTTCAAGCCCAGAGAAAACCGGGTGGTGTAAAACAGAATTATCATGTGGAGTATCTATATGCATGCTGTGCAGCCGTTGCCGAAACACAAAGAACGCCATGGCGAATACTTGCAGCAGGAGTTGGGATGTTCGAGGGAGAAGCCATGTCGCAAAGGTAGCAGCCGTGGTATGCTAGCAGTTGGCGACCTGCAATCTCGAGTGAACGAAGAGAGAGAGAAGAAAGAAGAAGAAGAAGAACAAGAAGAAGAAGAAGAAGAAGAAGAAGAAGGGAACAAGCAGCAGGGTGAAGCCAACAAAGAAGAACAAGGGCGGAGGAGGACCTTTCCGGAAAGGAGAAATCCCTTCCTCAATGTACGTTCCACTCCTGTTCATTCTCATCCTCGCTCATGCTGCCGTATCCCGTGTCGATTTCCATGCCAACCACACTTTTTGTCACGGCCAGGCATCTCTCAATGACTTCCTGGCGGAGTTCGGCACCCACACCGCATCGGCTTGCAACCTGCCCGCCGATCCATTGGCGTAGAGTCCCCGCAAGTCTTTCCAACACAGACTCGACTCTTTGGTCCGTCTTCTGATGCAATAGTAAATGTTCCATGAGTATCATGAGCGAAGTAAAGCCGAGTAAAGACATGGAGCATGTGTTTTCCGGTCGCACCAGGTCGTGGAGAGAGTCTACCTTCTGGAGGGTCGCACCAGGTGTTTGCTCCACGCGGGCAATATGGGCAATAGCCATGGCACATCGTAGCGTGGTGGAGAAGTCGGGAGAGAAGTCATCGAACCCGTGTCCGACGATGAGATTCGACTTGGCAAACGGACTCGGAAGCCTATCCGACTTGAGCACTTGAAGGGCTGCGGCAATATTGGTTCCGCGGGACTGCTTGTCAAGCACGGCGCGAGCTAGGATGGCGCGCATCTGCGCGTATGAGCCAATGGGGGAGGCACCGACGGCGACGGCGACATCTTCGTTTTGGTCTGCCGTCGGCGGTGCACCCTTGTCCAGGGCACCCGTGAGAGCGCCATGCAAGACTTTGGTGGACCACCACGCAGCAACTGCATCCAAGGGCGAGCAGATGGCCACGTCGTCGACCACGTTGTCCATGCCATCGATTGGCGAGGAAACATTGTAAATGGTGTCCATGTTGAATGCCAAGTTGTGTGCCCGCTGGATGACCTTGGGGCTCAGAACCTCGTCACAGTCCCGTTCGACGAGGGCTGCAAGGTGCTGAGGCAATTCATCCTCGTGCGGCACAGAAGAAGAGCCTCCTCCTCTGCGCGACTGAATGAGGAATTTGTTCAGCTGACGTGCCTCGTTCCACCGCGACCTGGCCATCTTGGCAGCGATGGCATTTGTGCCGGACTGTAAGAGCTTGCTGCGGGTCAGATGCCATAGCAATACGCGAATGTGAAGAGCCTTGAGCATGAGTCGAATGGGAGTGTCGGGCAGGGTGCCGGAGGCGAGCAGGGTCAAAATGAGGCGGCTGGTGCAGATGTCGACATCACCGCCGGCGAGTTGCGAGTCCAGAGCAATCGACCAAGCCTTGACTCTCGCAGCTTCTTGCTCTTGAGTCAATCCGGTCAGTGTCTGGAAGCTGTGCTTTCCAACAAGGTTGAGCAGACTGAGCTTCATCGTTTTCAGGACCAGAGCTGCTGCTTCCAAAAAGAAGTTGTGCCTGGGCACCCAGACGGTCTGAATGGCCGTGAGCCAGGCCTGCCGCCGTATATCAATGGATGAGGCTAGTGAGGGCGCCTTGCGCAGGGTGGCCGACCGCGGCTTATCGCGCTTGGGCTCGCGACTCGCAAACATGGATGGCACAAAAATCCACAACAAGGAACCGAGCAACAGCAGACCTTTGACTGACGACAAGGCACGGTAGCCCATAACATGCACATCGAGACTCGATGCTGCCGAAGATAGGAGATGGAACGGCAGTGAAAAAAGACCGCGGCCGGCAGGCTGTTCGTTGCTCGTCTCCGTCTCGCGCATGGCTTCGATGAACATGAGACTGGCAAGAGCCCCCATCAAGAATTTCCCATGGTACGGGTTACCATGCATCCAAGCATTTTGCTGCGCCTGCTGTTGCTGTTGGATCTGCTGCTGACGAATCACTGCCGGGTTGGCGCCGCGATATACCTGCTGGGGAACAGGATAAGGCTGACCGACAGCCATCTGAGCCGAAATTATTCGTTTCATGGGGTCGTGAACCTGAGTCATGCCGGTGGATGCGGGGTTGCCGGCGGGTTGAGGCGTTTGCATCGGAGAATTGTTGAATTGCTGGCCGTTATCTTGGGCATATTGTACTGGAGTAAGAGGGTGCTGCATGGGGCTTATAGATCCGTTCATAGCGCCCGACATGAGCAACTTCTCAAATGCAGCGATTCGGACTTGCATGGCCGCGTTTTCATCCAGTAGCCGGTTATTTCTCTTTTCAAGGTGACGAATATACTCGGTGGCTTTGCTCAGAACCTACATCATTTGGCGCAGTCAGCGGCTGCCTTGAAAGAGAGAGTAGGAGAGAAAGGCAAAAACAAAGAGAAGAAAAGAGAAGAAAAGAGAAGAGGGAAGCAGTGGCGGCCGCGCCATGCTTTTGGGAAAGGAAACAAAGGGGGGCAGAAGAAGAAGGAGAAGAACAGAGGAAAGAAGAATTAAAAAAAAAAAAACGGACGCACGGTTGCCTTGTTCAACTTGTGAGCTGGAGTTAGACCATGCAGTTCTTCTCGATCTTCCGTGGTATCTTCTCCTCTAGCACTCTTTGACATGATGCGCAGGCTAGGGACGCTGTCGCGGAGAGCAGCAATCTTGTCATTGATGTTGGTGCGATATCGCTTCTCAATCATGTTGTGAGCCGTCTTCTTGATGGGCTTGTCCTCATCGTCGACATCGTCGTCATCTTCGGGTTCCGATGACACTTTTCGCTTTCTGTTGTCCTTTTGTGACGAATCCAAAAAATCGGGCGATGCGAGAGCGTGACCTTTGCAGTCACTCTTGGCCGAGTCAGGACTGGAAGCACTGTTTGGCGAATGGTACTGAAGATGTGCAGGCATGGCAATATTTTTCAACTTTTGCTGCAGGGCGGGCGACATGGCGGCGGAAGCGGACGGCTCCACGCTCAAGGGGTCGGGGGTGGGAGTCTCGAACATGACATTGGATTTGACGTCGGCTGGCGTGAAGCCGTCAAAATTAAAGGCTCCGTCCCGGGATTGGTCAAAGACGGGCAATGGCCAGGCGGCATCAGTGGCAGGAGGGCCTGACTGGGTGGTCGGTGCACTTGACGCAGCAATGCTGATGTTGTCGAAGGCCGGGTTGGGCTGGAAGTTCCAGGCCGAGGTTGGGGGGTAAAACTGCTGAGCGGCAACGTCGGGTTGAGGCTGGGGCTGTATCGAGTCCGGGGATGCCCCCGTCACAGCACCGGTGTCGTTCATAAAGCCGAACGTCTGACCGTTGAACGGATAGCGGTCGGCAGCACCATCCTCGGCCATGACGTCGGGGTGGATGGGCTGACGGGCTGACGGGCTGACGAGGTCCCCCTCCTGGCGGGCCCGTGGATTCCGGTGGTCGGCCTGGCCTGATGACGGCGTCGGGGATCTGGCGGCGTGAAGGGCGGGCTCGTCGGCCAAATGCCGCGTACCAAGGGTGTCGGCTTTGAATCCCTCGCGCGAACGTCGGGCACGGATGAATTTGCTCGGCGGCGGGTGGCTCGGTACGGAGAACTTGGGACGCGGGGAAGGAGGGGGGGAGCAGAAGCGCGTCGGGGCACGCGAAGCAAGCTGGCGATGTTGGGATTGGAAGCGGGCAGCAACGAGCGAGGTGGTGCAGGAGATGCAGACGCTGGCTTTGGAATCGAACGACGAGGGCTGGCGGTCGTTCGACTCTTGAAATGGGACAGGGTAGAGGCTGAGAGGAAGGGACCAATGGGAGAGACGACTGCGCTGCAGAGGCCGAGACGTCTGCTGATGGCGATGGCGATGGCGGACGGATGAAACGACGTCGGGCGGAGGAGATATGGATGCAAAGTCGAAAAGAAAAGAGGAGCGCGCGACGGAGGGATGATGTTGGTTGCTGGCCCGCCGGCAGCCTGGCAGGCCTGGCTGGTCTGGCTGGTCTGGCTGGTCCGGCCTGGCTGAATGTCACGGGCGTCTGAGACGCCTAGTGCTGGTGGTGTAAGAGGATCCTGGAAGCCTGTGCTGGGAGCCTGTGCTGGAGGCCTGTGCTGGAGGCCCGGAAGTCCGGAAACCTGGAGGCTTGGAAGCCAAGCGCCGGAGGGCTGGGCGGGTGCCTGCGTGCCTGCGCCTGCGTGCCTGGGTCGAGCAATGGCAGGGCCAGGTGGTTGAGAAGCTGAGTGGAAGGGCTACGAAAGAGATTAACGAGGTGGCCGTTGTGAGCACCGAGGTCTGCCAGGTCTGCCAGGTCTGCCAGGTGCCAGGTGCCAGGTGCCAGGTGCCAGGTGCCAAAACAACCGACGCCAAAACGACAAAGTCACGACGGCAAGACGTCGCCCACGCCCCGTCTTCCCAACCACATCTTCCAATATCGATGCTTACGCCCTCCTAGCGCGTGTTGGATGACTCAACGAGTCGCTAGCCAGCCCTCCAGCCGCGTCGAAAGGACGGGTCGCATGCGTCGCGCGGCGGCCGCGGCGTGAGTCCTGGTGAGTCGTGGCCGGGCAGTGGACGAACCAGCACAGACCAGGCTCGCCAGAGACCAGTTGAGTTGGGTTGACTGACGACTTGCTTCAGGAGGCATGGCATGGCACGGCGCCCGACTGCCGACGCCTACTAGGACGTTGAAGCGACGTGCATCGAGCCGCAACGCCCACAATACCAGGGAAGTGCCCTGGCCGTCTCCGTCTTGCGGTTTGGAGGCAGGAGGCACCTACCCACCTCCCTTCCTCCTACCGGCGGACCCACGGTGGCCATTTCCTTGGTCTTGGCAATTGCAGCACTCTGACACTTGCAGACCCGCAAGTGTCATCAACAAGACGAGCTGAGGCGAAGCAAATACATGTAAGTACCTGCCTAGGCACCTGTACAGACGTGGGCCGCGAATGAACCGGAACAGGCCTGTAACCGGACTGGAGACCCGTGTCTTGTGCATATAGTACAATGTACATACATACATACATACATACATACATACATACATATGTATATGCATGTACGTACATATGTACATACATATACCTGCACGATGCAATGCCGATGCCGATACCGATGCCGATCATCCCTCCTACAACTACACCAGCCCTTCGCTGGTCCTGTTAAGAAACACACACATTTTGCACTAAGATTATAACATCTCCTCTTAACAAGGATTACCTTATTTACCTAATAACGGCAATAGGGACTCCTTTACTGCCGCCTAAAGCTAGGCACTTTAACAATACTTACCGCACGCCTTTTAACGCTACTTAAAGCGCTTAAGAGGTACTGTTATAAAGTATATAATAGATTAAATAATATACTTTTTTTAAAAAAAAACACCTAGTTAATGCCAACTTTTTAATGCCTATTAGGTCTTAGCTGAGCAAAAGTAATTTATAAACTAATATAGCCTTTAGGGATAGAATACTTTGTACAACTGCAACTGCCAACTAAGGTTACAGAGATCTTTTGGCCTAATTAATAAAAATCAGGTCACTTTAGCATATAATAAGTGGTAGTAATTGCTCTTAGCTCAGAGTTTAAGTCCTAACTACATAGCTATTTTTATATATTTTTAGTAAAGGTCTCTATAGAGCTAGCTATAAGCTAAAAAAAATAAGGAATTAAGCTATTAATGCATTAAATTAATTAAGACTTAATAAACCTTAATTAGTCTATAGAGTATATAAGTCCCTTACTAAATCTTTAATTATGTTATGGACTGGCCTAGAGGCGTGCTGCTTTCTAGCGTCGATAAAGTTTATATTAATCTTACCCCCCCTAAAAGAGGGCGAAGAGTAAAGAGAAACTATTCTAGTTTATATAGGCATTCGCTTAAGTAGACGCTTAGGGTTTCATCTGGCCTTGTTAGGTCTTCCTTATGGGATTGTAACGGTCCCACTAGGTTATCCTTACGGAGCTGTAACGGTCCCGTTGCGGCTCCGTAACGCTTCCCTTACCGTTTCCACCATGCATCCGAGCTGGCAGCTCGGATCCATCACAAATTAGCTTAAAAGATCCATTTTTAATTAATATATTAAAATTAAAGGCTATTTAATTAAGGCTAGCAAGGACTGCTAGTTTATTTATACCTTAGCACCTATTATGTGTTAAAATGCCTTATAAGGGCTTGTATAACTATAACTGCTAACTAAGGTTGCAGAGATCTTTTAGCCTAATTGACAAGAATTGGGTTGCTTTAGCACGTAACATATATAGTTAATAAGATACAGAATAGTTATAGCTAAAACAACTTAAAGGGAGGGGGGGCTCTTTTTAAGGGGAAATATTAATAATAACAATACATACGCATAGGGGGTTGCATGTGTAATGCTGTAGGGCCCTTACCTAATCCAGCCTAGTTTGTCCTATCCGGGGATTAGCCCTGAACGCCCTATGCCCTAACGGGATAGTCCGGGCGTTAAATATACATCATCATCATCATCATCATCATCATCATCATCATACCGATGCCGATGCCGATGCCGATGCCGATGTCGATGTCGATGTCGATGCCCCTGTTGTGTAGAATCGAGCTCGCAGGGACGATGTGGGACGGTTTAATCACCAGGTACCTACGAAAGGTACCTCGACCGGTACATGTGGCAGCCGCGATGACAAGTAGGTACGCAGGTAGCCAGGTGCCCAGCAGGTCCTCGAGGCTAGCACCGAACGGGTTATACATCAGGTCTGGTCCGTCCTGACGCGCGTGCTGAAAGTGCATGGAGCAGCGGGAGCTTGCGGGTGCGGGTTGCTGCGGCTGGCAAACCCATGCTGTCGACTGGTTCCTCCAGTCCCCGTCGGCGGTTCTCGTTCAGCATAGCTTGGCGGCGCTCTGGACAAGGACCTGCAGCAAGGGGGCGCACGCTAATTGGTCTAGTCCTCGTTGGTGCCACATGCAGCTGCCTAGAATCATACGATGAACGTCAATAGCCGGCCATAATTGGGTCTAGCCCAGTACCTCACCTCAGGTACCTAGCCTGGCTGCCCCCACTTGCCATGCTTTTTTTTTCGGCCCTCCCAGGTCTTGTTTCCCTTTGGTGTCTGCAAAGGTGTCGTCAAAGCTCGCTCATCACGATTCACAGCGGAAGCCCATCGGTGGAATAAATTAAAAGGGCAACCGGCGGCTGCGACAGCGAGCAAAATGTTGGCTTATGCCAGCTTATCCCAGCGGCGCGGATTTTCGCGGTCCCGAGCTCCCCGCGGAGCCAAGTACCGACTTCTTACGATGAAGTACCTCTAGAAGTAAGTAAGTACTTACTCAAGGTAAGTAAAGTACCTGCCTACAGTAGGGCACCTAAGGTACTTAACCCAGTCTCTAGCTACTTCTTAATCCCAAGGCAACAAGGACCGGATATACTGTGCATGTCAAACATCTTGTCGCTCCTCTTCCATTTCCACTACATTCCCACGTCTTGTCACACGCAGCCAGCTGACGGCCGCACCAGTAAGTACCATGATGAACAACACTGTATACTGTACGTTCAGAACCACCTACCTTGCATATACTTAAAGAACGTAGGTAGGTAGGTAAGTAGGTATCTACCTGCCTGCCTACTTCTCAGGTACCTCACAGATACATGCTCGCCATTTTCCTCAATCACGACTCCGCGGCCTTGGGCAGAATCTGCACATCACGGCGTTCCCGTCCCGCCCAAAGACCGTGACACTTGGCACCAGGGACGCAAAACTCTATTTCTGCGTTTCGCTCTTCCTGGTATCGCAATCTTGCTTTCGGTCGAGAATCTAGCGCCCGTCGTTATATCGAGACTGACGCCCTACTTAAGAACCTACTTACCTGACTCCACATGGTGTACTGTACAACAATGTACTGTACATACACATGTGGTCATTCGACCGTCAATAGGCAGGTTAGTTGACACGTACAGGAACTTCTTTTGACTCACTCTTCCATCATATCGTCCTGCGAAGTCGTCAGACCCGGCTAGGATGAGCCAGCCAAGACCGATACCGAATCTGAGCCGAGCGTACAACTTGTCACGATAATCCCTGCACCTGGCATCACGATAAACAAAGCCAAACTACGTCAGCGATCCCGTCAGCGATCCCGTCAGCGATCCCGACAGCGACCGGTCAGCAGAGCCGTATGTTGATTGACAAGACCATGATTCGGAATATGCACATTACAAGTACGCCACTGTGCATGGCCACACACTGTACACGAATGGTACTTGGTCATGTGCAGTATGCGCCTGAGTACCTACCTAGGTAGGTAGGTAGGTAGTCTGTCCTACGTCTAGACTATTTTTCCACGGCAGCACCCTGAAACCTCGTCAGAGAGCCACCCAGCCGTCTGTCGTTGCGGTCTTTTGGCCTCTTATTTTCATGGTTTGTCGACGACGGGTGGGCGTCCTGGATGAAGAGGGCAATCCGCGGCGCCCCACAAACTTTGTCGACTCATCAATCAACAACTACACGTTGTACTTGGGTACAGGTAGGTAGGTGAGTATGTGCATTCAATACACATGTATTGTATGTACACGTGGACGGAACGTTCCATGTATGGCTCCGTGTCATCATGCGCACTTCCATGATGACAATGCTTGCCTATAATATTTAACCAATTTTTGGAAGCGACACATGACCACAAACGTGCATCACCTACTAAAAGTACTTTACCTTACATACCTACTTACTTGAGTACCTAGGTTCTTAATGTACCTTGGGGTACATAACGTACCGTGTACATATTTGTAGACGTGGATGACCACGCAGCTGTTATGCGTTGTTCCCTGGCTTAACAACCAACCTGTCCGTGAGTCATGCACCGACACCAGATGCTCGTGACCGAGAGTGTTGTGAATTGACGTTGCCGACGTCGTACGACCCAACTGGCCCGATACTCCGATATCCGTTTGTGGCCCATGGTCGAATACTTTCCGTGTTGCACATGGATAACACATACAACATTGTATGTAGTACATCCATTCCTACATAGGACATGTTTGTGCATACAGAGTATGTATGCATGTATACCAGCTACCAGCTCAATCCCGGACTCAAGAGACGAACTCGCGCCCATATAAAGACGACGTCACCCCGCACCATTCCTGTTGGGTGATATCCATGCTGCCATTCCATGCTGCCACTCCGGTACCAGCCGTCAAGGCTGCGGTCTCGCTCATCCGAACACCAGCCAGTCAGAACATTTTCCAAAAAGCCAGCCATTGGTCCAACTCGCGCGAGGACGCAAAGAAGCAAGAAGAAAAGGCCATGAATTCCGTGGCGGCCTGCCCTGACGGAACGTAGGACGGTGGCGCCGAGGCCGTCTGGCTTGCGAGAAGAGAAGACGTAATGTACATACTTACGCAACAACCCAGGGCCGTGACACGTGTGGCCGTCTTGCTCGCTCAACGGCATCTTGGCCGTGGCGTCCCAACAAGCGGTCCTCAGCACGAAGAGGCATTCTCATGTCATCCAGGGCTCGGCCCGTAGCCACGCCGATCATCCCCATCCTAGCCAAGGACAGAAAAAAAAAAGAAAACAGAAAAAGATGCTAAAAAAAAAATATTAAACTGCTCCAGCGACACGCCATGATGCATGCTGATTCTTCCCTTCAGGAGAGGGTAGTATCGACGCGGCCTTGTTTTCCATGCCGGCGCCTCAAATCTGTACCATCCGTATGCACAAATGTGTGCCGCTTTTTTTTTTTTTTTTTTAAGCCCCCTTCTTTCTCGTCCGAGACAATCCCAGACACCGGCTCCGGGGGGAGGGGGCCAGAAGGAGAGGGGGGCATGGGATTGCACCATAAATAAAAACAAGAAAAAAAAGAAAAAAAAAACAGGGAGAGTCAAGCGGTTTGCGAAAAGAATCATGCGATGCGACTTGGCGTGAAACACACGCCCTCCTCGGCCGCATTTGCCCGAGTGGCAAAATGGCGACGCTCTTTCATATCGAGGGGACCGGCCGCGCGCCCCTCCATGCCATGGGCGCGCCGACATGATGTATCCATGTGCGTCTTGGCCAAACTTGGGCGTGGCCGTATGCGACGCCATCGCGGACACGGGACAGACATGTCGGGCGGGCCTCTTGTCATGCCCCTTTCGTCCTTGGCTTTTTCTTGTCTTTCTTGTCTTTCTTGTCTTTCTTGTCTTTCTTGTCTTTCTTGTCTTTCTTGTCTTTCTTTCTTTCTTTCTTTCTTTCTTTCTTTCTTTCTTTTTTCTTTTTTCTTTTTTCTTTCTTTCTTTTTTTTTTGCCCCTTTTGTTGGCTCTCTTTACCCAATCCAGGTACCTCATCCTACCGGCCACGCAGCCTCATGCCCTCCGCGCAAACCACCCGAGCACCAAATTCGATAACTCTCAGCCATCTTTTGTGTTTTTTCTTTTTCCCCGGCGGCTGGCCACCCACCCGCCTCGGGCTAGCTTTCCGCGCCGTTCGTCCGGCCCAGATAGTCGAGCGCATTTGGTCGCCAGCTCGCTTTTTCGTCACCACCTCGAAGAGGCCCCCCCATTTTCTCGCCATCAGGACACGTCCAAATCACGGCAAGACGGCGGGGGGGGGGGGGGGGGGCAGGGGAAAAGGTATTGCATAAAGTACCTGTTTCGGGCATCCTGGAAGCATCCCGAAAAGGGCACTCTCGGGTGCGTCGCGTAGGTACAGTAAGTCCAGGTAATCCCGAACATTTTGCCATACAGACTTGGTGTAAGCAGTTTCGGAATTACTAACGACCCACTGTACCTCTACGTGAAGCAGGTAGGGAGGAGGGAGGGTACCTACTTGAAGGGCCTACGTAGGGAGCATGTACTGTGTGTACAAAGGTCATACACGTAGTACGTGTATTTGGATAAACACGGCCCGTACACATTGCGCCGCGGCGACGGAGCACCAAGCAAAATGGACCTGGGGATGTTGTTGCTGTGTTGACAGTTTTTTTTTAGTTTTTTTTTTTTTTTTCTTCCTCCCAAAGACAAAAAAAGCAGGTGGGAAGAAGCCCCCTCACGGGACTATGCGTTGTAGACGCGCGCATAAACACGTTTCACCGTGTTTCCTTGTCGGTTTTCCCGCGTCGGCGCGTCCAAAATCGAAAACCTGACAACCGGGTCCATGATTCCCGGGAGACGCCCGTGCAGGAGCACGCATGGAGATTCGAGTACCCCTCCGGACCGATCCAAGCTTGATGCTTTCCCTGCATACTTGTACATTGTATGTACATACAATATGTATGTACGTACATGGACAACGGCCGGTGTCGATCAAGGGGGGGATCACGCCCACCGCGCTTCTGAACACGCACCGTCGCAGGTTACAGTCTGGTGCACGTACAAAGGAAGCGGGCTGGCAAGGAGGGGAAAAGGAGGGAAAAAAAAAAAGGGTCGGAGCCACGGATTGAAATCACCCAGGAACCAACCCGGTTTCTTTTTTTTTTTTTTTTTTTCCCCG